>APFE030756041.1:0-24065 GCA_000404065.3 Pinus taeda
TATAACTAAATTATAAAATATACTACATATATTATAAGTAAACAAATTATAAAACATTTTACGAAGGCATAGATTTGGAAAATTGTTCATACGCACGTTAGATTATAAAATATATTGTAAAAATGAATAATAAATAGAAGATCTATTTGGAAATGTTATTTCTTTTCTTTTATTTTTTTATTTAGTTTAATTTATTGAAGTAGATGGTTTAATATTAGTATTACATCAATAAAAGTAATCTATTTAGCTAATAATTGATTTTTTTAAAATTAAAGTTAATAAATCTGAAATTGAATTAGGTTTATAACTATGTAAAGATAATATTAATTTATCGGAGGATTTTACCAATCAGGCTTAATGATTTTATTTTAGTATTATTATTATGTTAATCGAGCGTAGTCCTTTGGAAATGAAGAGTTGTAAATATTTTTATAGTTTCTTAGTTTTAATCATTCAAAAGCTTTGTTTGAAAAGCAAATTTCAAGTATTTTCTATGCAACTGACATGATTATTATCCTCACTCTCATCCAACGGCTTTTCTGAAACTTTTGTTATCTAGTGGGCTTAAATATCAGAATGATGAAGATGAGAATCATTATAGCATTGATCTAGTCATCTTAACGACCATGGGATTAAAGGTTGGACCAGATGATGATGATACTACGTAGAAGATGGATATAAACTAATGTTTTTTAAATTGTAATACATTGCGATCGTGAAAGGTGGAATTATGGAGGGAAATTATTACGGTTGGAACGATCGTAAAAGGTGGAATGAAGAGATCGTAGAAGGTGGAATGATGGATGGAAAATATTACAGTTGGAGCGGTCCAACAAAGCCAAATGGATATTTTTTTTTATAGATATATGTTTCTCAATCTTAGCGAGAATATTACCGTTCGAGATCTCCAATAAAGTTAAATTTCATGGCATCCATGCATCTATACCTCCGGTCTCGCATTCCTTTCCTCTCCTCTCATGCCGCACTCCTTGATTTCATCTTGTAACGCCTTGGGAGTTTTGGCGACGGGAGAGCGCCGGGTGGCCGGGCGCCAGTGCATGATGGACGTGCGATGGGCACGTTGGCGTGGGACGGTGTGACGGGCGGTGCGACCGACCAATGGGTGAACAACAGGCGTGGTGAACGGCGGGCGCGTGGGCTGGGCGCGCGGATGAACAAACGGGCGCGGGGGCATGGGTGAACGCGAGGCAACACGGGCGGGCGCGCGCTGAACGAGCTGAATGACAAACCTGCTGTTCCGAACGATGGACGAGTGGACAGATATGCGACACTTGGGAAAGCTTGGAACGTGGGCGCCTTTATACGCGGGTTGGAGGAGGCTTGCACGAAGGCAAAGCCGACTCATGTAGACGCGATTTAAGGGTGCGTTCCATATATTTTTGGGGGTCGGCTGGAGTACCACCGCCCACAACACAAAGCGGTGAACACATATATATTTGCGTTGAGCACTCATTCGAAAAATAACAAACTCGCTCATAGCTTCTTGCCTTCGCACATCTTGTGGTTGGTGCGCAATTTTTATGCGCATAACTCATGTGCATGACATGGTAAATGCACAGAGGTTCGACTTGGATTTTGGTTGGTCGAAGATGCCATGAGTTGCAGTTTGGGCAGGCATTTGTGCAGGATTGTACGAGCGTCTTGGTGACTCGTGTGGGCACCCGCTCTTGGGCAAAGGTGTACATATGTGTATGTAAAAAGGCAGGTTGCCTGATATTGTAAAAATTGGCTAAGTGTTGGCTTGGAGATTTGCCAAGCACACTTGTATTGTAAAACTGATATTCGTAGAAGTGAGATTCATTAAGGCCCTCCTACAACGGGTCACTTCTTGATGAGAATAGCTCATTATCCAAGAAGTTGACTTAGGAACAACCCTTTCAGTACTTTGAAGTTTGCATGCCTCAATGGCAAGTTTCTCACTTCCAGCGATAGGTTTACATCAATGCCCTTCGACTGAAAGATTTTGCATGGTGTTCGGCATCGACTTATGTATTCACACCACGTGAATTGTACTACAGTACCTTGAGGGTCATTATCATTATCGATGATTCCTCCAGCACCTGTTAACAACTTACATCATTAGCTGGTAATCAGGTAATGTCTTTCCATGTTTGACACCAGAACATCTTTTCACATGGATCAACTTGTACCTCGGGCAAATATTGAATGAGTTTGAAGACCCTGGATCTATTTTCATCCATCCGGGCTACGATATATTCAGGAAAATAAAGACATCAAATTTACATCATAGCTGCACAGATAATCATCTAAGCCAAGGGATGATGCCTCTACCAGAATCATCAGTCTGCCACAGAGACGATTGTCTGTCCTATGTACATGAAAATGAATTTATAAAGCCAAGCATGGGAATACCCACCTCAGCTAGATCATGAAAATATTATGAAGATAATTTATTGTATTGTATCTTATTATAGGTCACCTTCCAGTTCGAAAAACCTTGGATCCTCATGATAAAGCATTTCACCTGACATCAGAAGATTTACGACCTCATGCTTTAGGGGGCAACTATTATAGACATATTTGGTCACTGCAACCTCAATCACATATGTCCATAAACCAAGGGCTTCTAAACCCCTAAAAGTGTTGTTTCATACCCTAAAGGAACAAGGTCAACTCATTACATCATTTCCTAGAAGTTCTCCCTGAAAAACTTCTCAGAATTGGTCAAAACTCGACCATATAGACTGCTCCATGTTGAGGGTGCGATGCATCTCACCTGTCACATGCAAAGGGTGTGATGCATACTGAAAATCCCTTCTGTAGGGTGCAATGAGTGAGAGCAGACAAATGGCAGACAGAGTTTGCTAGGTGGAAACCCAGAGAATCTTCTAGAAACTGCTCATTTGACACTTGCCTCTCTGAATTCACCCAAGGATGAGTAAGAGATCATGAAATCTGCAAGTGGAACCAAGAAATATCAGTGAAATGACACTAATCAAGATCCCAGAAGTTGACTCACCCACCTGTAAAGATCTATATATGGATCCCTCATCCCAGAGATCCAGAGGTTGGAATTTTGTATTTTGTGAGGAAGTGTTGTTGGTTTCTCTGTGAAACATTATAGAGTTGGGTAATCTAGATTTTCATGAGGTGAAGAGGGTTTTCATGCTGGGTGGATGGCGATGGATCAGACCGTTGGGTTGTAATCCTCTCTTCTACTACTTCTATCAATAAATCTATTTGAGTTTTACTCTATATACTTGTATATTTCTGAACCTTGTACTGGTGTATGCATTTGTATGGTTAATATACATCTGATCCTATATTGTGTATGGTTATAGATCTCTATGCTTTGATGGTACTATGCTGCTTTGACTCTACAGGTGTTCTTTGAAGCAACACAAGTGAGGAAGAAGTGGTGAATCTCTATCAAAGGAGGGAGGAAACAAGCAAGGAGACAAGCGAAAGACAACGGTTGGTACTCTCTGCTTCTCCCTCATCTATCTCTCATAAAGGAAAATACAAGTAACTTTAGTTTGTTTGTTTCTAAGATAGCTACCTGTATTAGGGGGACTAGCACCTTTGAATGGACGCTAGTTTTCCCAATAACACTTTCCTTAAACCATGAATGTTAGCTTCTACACTTTTCTTTAAACCATCCATCTTATTTTCTATTACTTTTTATGTGAGTGAAATTTGTTGCAGTTGGTCTCATAATTTTAATATTTAATGTTGCATTTCTTCCTCTTCTTCATGAGTCATGCTAGAGCTTTCAGGTTGCTTACTAGGTGTTTCCATTTTCTTTCTTCGCGTCATCAATTATTGATAATAATGCTTCACTATTCCCTTTGAATTCCTTCAAAATAATTTTTCAAACCAAGCTTATGCAAAAATTTAAAAAAAACTACACACTTTTTTTCACTTTGTAGGAGGTTGATATTGAATCTGATGTATCTCTGTAATTTTGGATTTCCCGGATTTGAAATTTCTTCCTGTGGTAACCCTCTGAGGAACCTTTCTAACCCCGCATGTCTAATCAAGATTGAATTCTCCAATGAAGAGTTATGCCAAATCTCCCACAATGACATGAGTATAGACTTGTTCAGTAGGGAGAACTTGTACGACATGTTGCGGGTCACTGTTTCAACCTTAGGTTTTGAAAATGGTACCCAGAAAATTACAGCCTGTCCTATTTTTAAAACTTTTTACGAAAATTCAATCTCATGCTCAGAGAGAAAGTTATGACGATTTTCCCAAGGTGACCTATTTGAAATTTAATTTGGGGGTCTGCAAAAACCCTAACTTCCTCAGATTATATCTCTGAAAATATAGTGATACAAGATCTGAAATTCAGAGCCGAGGTTTAGACCAATTTCGTCTGAAATGGGTTTTTTTGTGAGCTTCTAAAACTTCCTAGAGAAAGTGTTGTAGTGATCATTCTATAATGACATGTTTTAGATGAAATGGTAGAGCTTGAAAAACCATAAATTCCTCAGACCATGTCTCCGAAAATATAGTGAGACAAGATATGAAATTTGGACACAAGGTTCAGCACGATTTCTTCTCAAATGGGTTTCTTTGTTTGATTTTGAGACGTTGCATAAAAAAAGTTATAGTGAAAATTCCACGATGACCTATTTGGAGCAACAAAACCCTAGAATCCAAAGCTCTGATCCTAAATGTTATGAGACCAACTCACAAAAGATAGAAAAGATAGATCAACACCTTAGAATTCAACCTATTTGAGGGGGAAACCTCCTTTACATTACAAAAATGAACAATTCTTGGATGATACAAATGACAAAACCTCCTTTCTATATAAGGGAGCCTAAGGGGTCATAATATAACCAAGTCGACCTAACAATAATAATATAAAGGCACAAAAATAACAATAGTGGGATTCTATGGGTTATAATAATAACAATAATGGATACAATGACAATAGTTATGGGGGAGTCACTAGTATTATAGGGACCTACCAATGGCCCAAAATTCTTTTGATGATCTTAAGGCCGTCCTCATAAATGCTCCTCTGTTGCATCCACCGAACTATTATCAAGATTACTTCCTTTACCTAGACACGGCCCCTAGCACCATTGCTATGGTGTTGGTCCAAGACGACAATAAGGGCATTGAACATGTTATCTACTACCTTAGTCAAAACCTCCTTGACATTGAAACATGTTATGTGCATGTCAAGAAGTTGGCATTGGCTACTGTTTAGGTTGTTCAATGCTTTCGACACTATATCCTTTTACGTATGACTAAAGTGATTTCTGAATGCAACCCTATGACCTATATACTGACTCGTTATTTTCTAAGTGGCAAGTATTCTATATTGATCATCATCTTGTAAGAATTTGATTTGGTCTTCACTATGGCCAAATCTAAGAAGTCACTTGTTTTTGCTGAATTGATTTCTTCCCTTCCCTCCAAATCTCTCCCTCCTAGTGTGGATGAACAACTTCTAGATGAGACGCTTTTCCTGATTAGCACCTTTGATCCATGGTACGGTGATATCATCGTGTATCTCCAAACCTCCATGTTATGGTCCACGTTGACCAAGGATGACCATAGAAGGATTTAGCATCATTCCCAACCCCACGACATTATTGGCGATACTTTATACCGTGTCGGTGTTGATTCAGTTCTTCACCGATGCATCACGATCAAGGAAGCTGAAGGAGCTCTCAGTGATTACCACTCTGGGGCATGTGATGGTCATATGTTTGGTTAGATTATAGCTCAAAAAAATTTTCATGCTAGTTATCTCTAATTGTCTATATTCAAATACTCCATTCTTGTTGTCCGCAGGTGTCACGAATGCCAAATTTACTAACGCAAGATACGTGGCCCACCCACTCAGCTACACCCCATCATTACTCTTGGTCCCTTTTCCAAATGGGGCATGGCTATATTATCATTGTTGTGGGTTATTTCACCAAATGGGCTAAAGTGATGCCTACATATTCTGTAGATGGTAAGATGATGACTCAATTCCTTTTTAACCATGTTATTTCTAGGTTCGGCATACCCCAAGCCATTGTCACAAACCACAACTCCCATTTCATAGATTACATGATGGCAGAACTAACATCTGCATTAGGCTTGCGCCATGATGGCTCAACCGCATACTACCCTTAGGCCAAGGTTTTGGTCACCATGCTTCAGCGTACTATTGTGATGCACATTTCAAATTCGAATCTCATGCTTTTTTCAGCTCTGTGGACCTACTCAACTTCAACCAAAGACGCAACTAGTTTCACACCTTTCCAGCTGGTCTATTGTTTGGAAGCAACATTGCTGATCAAATGTCAGATTCCTTCACTCAAGCTAGCTATTGAACTCCTCTGTGAAACATTGCCTCAAGAGGAACACCTCTTATATTTAGAACGAATCGACGAGACTCACCATCTTGTTGCCTTGGTCATCGAAGTAGAAAATAAATGGGTCAAGTCCCATTTCGATCAGTCAGTCTTCCCTCGTGATTTCTCTAAGGGTGATCCCGTCCTTTTGTACGACCAAGCTAACGATAAGCTAGGGGCAGGTAAGTTCGAACTGATTTGGCATGGGACCTATATTATAAAGTGTGTTCTACAAAAAGGAGCCTATGAGCTTAATGATTATAAAGGAAACCCTCTCAATAAGCCATGAAACGTGGTCTATCGCAAAAAGTACCATGCTCAGGTCATCTTGCATGGATACTTATGTACGTTAGTGTGTGATTAATTTTTGTACAGTGTGGTTTTTTGTGATAGTTTTCAAACAACTTTCCTTTTTACTATGCTTTTCTTGCTTTGCAGACGTCTGTAACTCCTCACATTGGTTTCGCTGATGGTGCTTGTTGTAGTACCTAGAACTTACCATCCGTGACATGGGCTATATGTGACCCTAATGGTGAGTTGATTGACCTTCAAGTTATTTGGCTAGGTTGTACAACCAACAACATTGTTGAATACAGCGCGGTCATCGAATTGTTGTCAAAAGCCATCGCTTTGGGCATCAGAGAATTGGTTGTCAACTTGGATTCAAAGTTTTTCGTCCTTCAACTCAATGGGCAATATTCCATTAGGAACCATCAAATATTATGAATGTATCTCTTTATCCATCTATTGGAAAGAAATTTTGATTATATTACATATCATCATATTCCTAGATTCATGATTAAGTTGACGAATGCGTTAGCTAATTACGTGTTGGATAAACATTTACAAAACATGTAAGAGACAAGACAAACCATTTGTAGCATAATAGATAAGAAAATAGAACATATATATATGTGAGAATCTTTGATAAATAAGAACCCCAAAAAATAATATGTGTGTCTATAATAATATTAGCGGCTCGCAGGCCTTGTACATCCATGGCACGCAGGCCTCAAAAAATATGTAAGTGCTGGACCTAGAAACTACTAAACATGGTGGTCATGGTAGCATGAGACAGTTCGTGCAACCTGACTTAATAGTCGATAAATCTAATCTAAGACTCCCATTGTGTGCCTCTGGTGCCAATGTGGCATGTCTCCTATCCAAGCATACTCCGGGATACCATGAGTCAACCCCTCGAGTTTGCTTGCAATCTCCTCCTCGTTATCACTCCCTTCCTGATAAGGGGTGACAACATCAACAGGATGGAGGATGCACTTGGCTATCAGAGACATCCCGGCTAGCTGCTCTGGTCCAACATTTGCATAAACAAGAGAAATGTTATAAGCATGCATATACCAAAAACAATTGAAAAACATCAAAATCAAAAAGTTTTGATTTTTTACATTCGTCATCAAAATCCTCTCCATCTGGTGAGGGCATTTCTAGGTCTCCATAAAAATTAGTGCCGCTCTACGGCTAGTCCTCCACGATAATATTTTGTCATCATAGCCATGAGAAGAATGTCGATCGGTATGACATATGCTGACCCCTAGTGATCTTGCACATTAAACGACTCC
The DNA here is from genome assembly GCA_000404065.3 of Pinus taeda. Taxonomy (NCBI): domain Eukaryota; kingdom Viridiplantae; phylum Streptophyta; class Pinopsida; order Pinales; family Pinaceae; genus Pinus; species Pinus taeda. The sequence goes on from APFE030756041.1 coordinate 7,928, forward strand.
AGTAGGCCATCCGCAGATTGGCAGGCACAGGAAGATCGACCTTAATCAACTAATACTAGAATAGTGGCGCTTGTTCTAGGAAGAAGGTAACAACTACTAATCCAAAGCCAAATTTATTCAGATTCCCCACCTTGGCCTTAGACAACTGGCGCTTCATGTTCATCTTCATGGCCTCTGCCCAGTTGAAAATTGTAGGAGCTGTGTAGTCAATAGTATTATAAACATATTTGGGCACCACAACCCCAATCTTATATGTTGATAAACCAAGGAATATTTAACCTCTAAAAGTGTTGTTTCATACCCTAAAGGATCATGGTCAACTGATTACATAATTCCCCAGAAGTTACACCTGAAAGACCACTCAAAATTGGGCAAAACTAGACCATACTAACTGCTCCACTTTTAGGGTGCGATGCATAATGACTCCTACACTAGCCAAGTGCAATGCATATTGAAGAGGCCTTCTGTGGGGTGTAATGAATGAGTATGGACAAATGTTTGAGACAGTTTGCTAAGTGGATGTTCATGAAATCTTCTAGAAACTTCTCCTATGACACTTGCCTCTCTGAATTCGCCTAAGGATGAGTAAGAGATCTAAGAAATCTCCAAGTGGCACCAAGAACAACAAGTGGAATGACACTAATCAAAAACCCAGAGATGACTCACACCCTTGCACACATCTATAAATGGATCCCTCATCTGAGATATCTAGGGGCTAGAGTTTTGTAATTTGTAAGCAAGCACTGATAGTTTGAGGTTGAGAAAGAACAATGTATTGTTGGGTGATCTTGCTTTTCATGAGGTGAAGAGGGCTTTGATGCTGAGAGGATGATGCTGGATCAAACAATTAGTTGTAATTATCCCTTCTATTTTAATAAAGTTCTTTGAGTTTTCCTCTATACGATCGTGTATTTGTGATCCTAGAGGGCTAACAGATCGAAAAGACACTAGTTTTTCCGGAAACAAATAGCATAAAGGAACTTCAACTTGTTAGTCCCATGTTCCACTTGGGACCTCGTCACTCTATTGATAGTCAAAAAAAGCACCTTCGCTGTCAGATCCCGCACACTGGAAATCTCTATCTTCCCGTCCTTGGATTCCAGGGCCTGAGGACAATGTTCAACAAGCATGGAAGACATGCTTGCCCCGATCAAACATGACCCATACAAGCTCATTGGCTCACCTCTGCGAGATATTCCAATGATGAAGTAGATATCTGAAGCTATCAACTCCATATCCTAGTCCCCAATTACAAAAATCTCACGATTGATGTCCCAAAGACTTATCAAGTATCAAAGCAACTCAGGTTGGGCCCGCATCCATGGTGTAAGGAAAAATTTGAGGAGCCCGCAAGCCCTCAAAGCCTCTATGCAATTTGGATCATTCAATGCCTGGGTGTCAACATCCTCGTGTTCTCTTTCCTTCCAATCCACCATTTTCAAGTTTTAACGATCAGTTCTTGAGGAAAAATGGTTTTCCCTATCCATGTTATAACCTTAAAAGGAAAGTATAGGCACCTATGGCAAGGAAGGTAAAGCTCTCTTGACACTAGGCTTCGGTAGGAATTCTTAATGCTAGGTAGTAGGAACATTTAAACCTAGGTAGGTTCGCTTAAACGTTTAATCTTATGTTCTCCAAATTTTCCATTTTTCGTTCACTACACAATTGTGGTTCTAGGATGTACCTCTTAAGATTATATGTTTGACTTGGCTTTTCTTGCACAATCAGATTTTGATCTAGGACACATTCATGACGAGAGGATTTATGGGTCCTCGTAGATGTCTTTACTGCAAATCTCCATTGGAAGGCAGTATACACCTCTTCCTTTCACATAGGACGTCGAGAACAAAGTATCTTCTTACTTGGGGACCTAGGTCATTCATGATAACTCCTCCATATTAGACTGGCTTTTCTCTTGCGGCTTCTAATTAAAAGAGCATCAGGTTATTCCCTTATATGTCTTTAGGGGCATTTGGCACTCTCACAATGAGTACATCTTTGAAGAGACTCTTGCTAATCCAAATTTGACTACACTTCGAATCATAGCTTAGTTTCAAGAGATTGGCCTCTGGTGTCCCAAAGAATATACGAGATCCATCGATCATGATGTCTTCTCGAATATTTTCCCAATTAGCTTTTTTCATGGAGCTTCCGCTAGTGGGAGATGTAGATGTGTTGTCTCGCTTCGTATCAATTCAGTTATGACTTATCAATTCAGGTGGTTTGTTGGCTTGGGAGACAACAAGAGTAGAAATACTCGCCTTGTAGGGAGCCTTGCAGGTGGCCCAATCGCTAAATGTTGATTACATTTTGGTTTTTGGAGTCTCCCTTTCTACGATCCAATGGATTCAGGATCGCAACGCCTTACAAATCCCCTCACTTTTCAATTGGATGTTGCAGATTTCGGGCTTAAGGCACCTCTTCTTGGAGATCTCCTTCCAAGCGCTTCTTCAAGGGCAGATTCATTATGAAATTTCTAAGGGGATCTTCTTTTGCCTTGGTCAATTTGATTTTTGTTATTCTCTTTGGAGGTTCTAGACACGTCAATAGATGCATTTCTTGGCAATTTTTCTTTTTTGATCTTCTGCAATATGTCTCATTAATTAGACTTAGCTCTATCAGAACCATGTATATGCTTTGTTTCCATATAAAACTACATGGTGGAATTTCTTGGCAATTCTATGCTGGACTACTCTATTTTTTTGATATTCTCATAAAAGATATATACTCTGTAATGTAAACAATATCTTCAACAATGTACAACATTTCCTATTAATAAAAAAATTATAATTTTTTTCTGCTTAAAAACAAATGTTAAAGTTCATGTTGTTTAAACCTCATTCTCCAGATAGGGGGCTGGTGTGGGACAGAAAACCATGAATCCCCTTCGGGGCCGAGACCCATTACGAATTCTATGAAAGATAAATCAATTAGGGCAGTAAGGAGGAAGGTGCCATCACGGTCTCGGGTGGGGTCAGATAATCGGTCCTAGCCCTATTTACCCTATAATTCATGTATATGTATAGATAAATAATTTCTATCGATGAGTGTTGACACCAGGGATCAAAATTGAACATGTCATAGCCCTTCAAAGGGTCTCTGGCACATCAAAGAAGCAGGGAGAAAATTTTACTAGTAAAAAAAAAAAATTAAAATTGATTTTTGTCATTTAAAAAAAATTTGGAATAATATCTTAAAATGTTTTAAGAAGGGCTGTCAAATTCTCAACCTTTTTTTTAAATTTCATTTTTTCTAAAATTAGAATTTTAGAAATGTTGAATTTGTAGATTTCTTTTCATGTTAAAACTTCAATCCCATTTTAGAAACTCCCATTTCAAAAACAATAGTTTCCGTTTGAGTTGTTTTTTATAATTGTGGATATGACACACGTTCTTATTAATTATTATGTCACAATTACCTTTTGATACCATTATATTTGATAGTTCCTAAGTTGCTTCCATTTAAAAAACAACAGTTTCTTTTTCAGTTGTTTTTTCTAATTGTGCATATGATGGAAGTTCTTATTAATTATAATGTCACAATTACGCTTTGATACCTTTACATTTGGTAGTTTCAATGTAGTTTCAATTGAGAGCGACTAGATGTCAATATGGGCGATCTATTAGGTCTGTAATTTTACGTGGTTGTGCTTGAAGGTTGCCCAAAGCAAGGTTTGACGATGATCTAAGTTGGAGAGGAGCGCATTCAATAGGCTTCCTAACATACTGGATTTGATTTGTTTGCAGACTCCCAATTCCTAGTATGTTTTCATATTAAAAAAGGAGATACCAAAAACATATACACCTTTGTACACTCTTTTGTTGAATCCTAAACTTGTTTAGAATTTTACTGAATTTTTTCATTCATGCAATAAACTTAAATTTGATTGAGCTATTTGTATATTGGCTTGAATTTTCTGGCCACAAAAATTTCCTTCAAAATTAATCCTTATCTGAACTGGAGCAGGGATATAGGTCTCCTGGCTATCCATTAATGGTAAATGCATCTGATATATTAGTTGTGGCTTGTATCGAACCTGCCTTATACACAACATCCATGGGGTTGTTGTTCCACCATTCTCCTGTTATTAAAACACATGTAATGTTTTTTTTCCCTTTTACATTTTTTTAAGGACTAGATCTAGCTTAGGCTAGCCTAGCCCATGCATATATCGAAGAAAAACTATCCACTCATATCACCAATACTATTGATTATTAATTTCTCAAAACTAATGGGGACTGATCACCACAATCCAACTGATCTGTACTTTATACTATGCCCATAAAAAAAATTATGGGCATCAAAAATGATTTTGTGAACTATATAAACCTATTGCACTCACCTAAAATGATTGTAGCTTTGTCTTCGGGTTTAGGGAAAGGATATGAACCGCCCTTCTTTGGATAGATCACAATTTATCCATGGACCATAGCTCAGATCCATGAGACATGAGTGTGCCATTACAAGGTTCCTTCCTGATCAACAATGATGAATATGTATGTGTAACTTCCACTCGGTTGAATTAGGCCCTATGTAATATATTCGCGTCCATCGGCCCAACATGTATGTAGTTGGTGTATTCCATGCCTACCATGATTGAAATATCTATCACTCTCGGCTTTACATTATTTCATTCATATAGTCAAAGAGGTAGGTTAACACCCCAACGAATTACCCTTTTCCACAAGTTTAAAACACTGAGAAGTTGATTTCAAGAGATATTCAGCATAAAATATTCTTCTTTGCTGAAATTATTTTTGTTCATTGAAATTATACACGAGACTTATTTATGCGCATATCAAAGGTAATAGGAACTTCAAAAATGGCTAGATTCATTTTTACAATCAATATCTGCAATTTTAAGAGATGGTAGATTTGAATTGAATCTGATATTTTAGGAATCTGTAATGGATATAAGTTAATAGATGGTAGATTTGAATTGAAGTGGATATTCCAGGAATCTGTAATAGTGATAAATAGTAAATTTGAATTGAATAAGATATTTCAGAAATCTGCAATCAATATAAAAATTGGATCTCCAAAAGTTTTCCTGCGCTGAATTTGAAATGTGAATTTGAATTAAATTAACTTCACCAAATATTGAATCACCATATTCCAATTAAGGGATATCGAAAAAATGAGAACAAACTAGTGAATAGTGGAATCCCATAGTGTCCCCGTTGCTTACAAAAAGAGTTGGTCCTGGTAACTGGCCATTTAGAGTGACTATATCATGCATCTAGCATAATCTCTGAATAGGGGTGATTTCAATCTGCTCCAATAAATTGAGATTGTCATAATATAAAGAAATGAAATTTAGTTCAAATCATAGTTTGATATATGCCCATTAGTTTATTCATCTCCTTTCACTTATAAATATTATATAAAATTTTCCCACTATATCAATAGGGAGTTACCAGAACAAGAAGACATCAAAAATAAAATTTCAGAGTCATTGTTTTAAACAAAAGCATACAGTGAAAGTATGATGGTGCATGTGTGACGAAGAATTTCTATGGACCAGATAGTTTGCAATTCCCACCACTATGAGTATCAGTGACCCAACTGAGCATCCTGTCCAAAATACTCATCCCACAAGCATTGGGATTCATACGATCCCATCCTGAATTGAAAAAAATCTCAATATTCATCGCACAGTGTTAGGCCGCAAAATTTTGTCAAGTGATTGGTTGGAATCGCTTGACAGGCCAGGAAAATAATGAATGAGGATTGGATATTTTAAGCGGGGTAGGAATATTTGGAATGAGGATTGGAGGTTTTAAGCAGGGTAGTAATATATGGTGATACAATCCAGATCAACTTCCGTAATGCTAGAGGTGTGCCATCTATGTTACAGACAAAAAAAACGGGTTGATAAGTGTTCTAACATAACTTTTTAACTTTTTAACAGGGAGCACATTATTTCTATCTTAATCTATTTTAAAAAATCAAGATAAATGGTATATGTATTTATTACAATATAGTTTTATAAATAATACAGTTTTATACAAGTGGAAAATTTATTATAATTTAGTTGTCAAATCAAAAGCCATGAAAACTCTCTAATTCTCAAATGACTCATCACAGTTATTTAAGGAAAACCATGCCACCTGAAATAACTCGCTGGTGGTAGGCTTTCAACCCTACCAGATGCCACTAGGTTTGGGGGCGTTAAGCTCTTTCCTTACGTCCAAAGAACATGAGTTCTTATTCAAACAGGAGCAGTTTTATAGCATACTCCAGATTCATTATTCATCATATTTACTCTTAATTTCTAATTTATTTATTTTTATTTTGGTTCAAGGAATATTTTAAAATTGGATAAATAAGAAAGGGGTCAATTTATTGTTAGTTTTTTTATTTATGGACAAGACAAAAACCAATAATTTGATCGGTTTTCTAAAAGAAACCTATAATTTAAATAAAAATAACCATTTATTAATAACTTGAACATATATAATTAAAACTTTTGCCAACAAAATGTATTTTTCAAAATTACAAATGTTAAAGATAAATAAAATTGTAAAAATAAAAAGGATATACATGTGTTGTGCAAACACTATTCCTTATTCCTTTTATATGTACCAGTGGTCCAAATGCGCACAATTATAAGACTGATCTACCTAGATAGGAAATTAGAAAAAGTTGAACTAAGGAGACATTAGATTTAAGAAATAAAAATATTTTATATTTATAAAGATTTGTTCCGAATTTTAGGTGAATTTCTTTTTAATGGAATGTTACAAATATGTTATTAATATATATTTCTATGTTATTAACATATATTAATAAAAAATATAAAGTTAGAACAAATATATGTAAGTGAGAGTAAATGTTTTGTTTAATTTTAGATTTATTAAATATTGGTTATAAATTAATTATTTAAAAAAATTATAGAGGCTTTTTTAATTTTGTGAGTTTATTTTTTTATATATGAATATTTGTTATATTATAGAATTAGCTTAATGCCTAATAATATATTGATGATAATTTTGGACTAAGTTAATATGAATCTATAATATAATTTTGGACTAGGTTAAGGTGAATCTATGATATATTTTTAATGTATTCAAGTGATTTTTTTTATTATTATTGTAATATTGACATTAAACGTAGATGAATTTTTTTGTCATTTTTTCAAGGAAAAATATAGGGGCTAATGTTTCCAAGTGAGCTAATTTTCCATGGTTTTCCCAAAAAAAAGATTTGCCAATTTCCATTTATTCTAAAAATGATTCGCCTAAATTTTATACTATAAATATTATATATATATATATATATATATGAACCACCAAAAATTTAGAGACTATAAAATCATTAAAAGTTTTAGTATTCTTACAAAAATATTACTAAACATTTTTTAGCTTAATGTTAAGGATTAATAAGATTTTCTAACATTTTTAAACTTGGAAATTTTTTTCCATCCTTCAAATTTTCGATGTTCAATTTGAAGAAAATTTTCGGTCTTCAAAATTTCCATACTCATTTTAATTTAGACACATAATTCATACATTTAGTTAATTCAATTTAAATTCAAAAACACCTCATTCTCCTAGCTACAATTAATCTTAATTTATTCAATTTATAAGAATTAATAATAATTTCAAATGAGTGGCCATTAATGTTTCTCATACATTGTGTTGACTATGAATGTATGCTCCAAAACATAATATCCCAAAGTCTAATTGGTCAACCCCGACCAAAGTGATACATTGATTGATTTAATAATAGCGCAATATAAGAAATTTAAAGGGACCAAACATTGAAAGATTATCAATTTCATTAACATTGTATCCCAAATGAATTATGTATCCCGAATTCTAATTCATGAAGCTAGACCAAAGTGATACATAAATTGATTTAATAATAGCACAATATAAGATATTTAAGGGGACCAAACATTGAAAGATTACCAATTTCATTGCAAATAAAGTTAAGGGTAAAGAGATTTAGAATCAATTGTCTCTCATAATAATTTATTTGAAGATAAAAGTTTAGTTAATTAAATGAACATAGAATAATAATGAGTAAAAAGAGAATAATAAGATATAAGTGGAAAATATTTAACAACCATTTTTTTTTTGCTTTTTTGTTTTTTAATATGTCAATCATCTTTTTTACTAAATGAAATATGGATTTCAGTTTTATAAATCAAGAAGTAAGAAAATAAATTTTTATATCTTTTTAAATTAATCAAAGAAATTTAAAATGTTATATTTTAGAGTAGAAACACAAGTTTTTGGTCATGATATACAAAGAAATTTAATTACACTAGAAAAGACTCACACTCATGAGTGCATTGATTATCGTTCATTTGCTTTATTTATTTTTACAAAAATATAAACAAGCATTTTGAAGGATAAAAAAATTGTAAGTTAATCAATGAAACGAAGTATTGTTTAAATCCCTATACAATAATGACATTTATCAAAGTATATCTACCTATATTTTAATCGTAGAGACGTCTAATATCACATGTTTGCAATAGTGAAATGAATAATGTTAGTTTATTATACAGAAATCCAACATACGAAAAGAAATAGATATAAATCCATATAGGACAATAATAATTAATAAGATAGAATGAGTGATGGCTTTACAATGTCATGTGATAATATGTTTATATGTGTTGACTAGTCAATATTATGTTCATTATAACAAGTTGATTTGAGATGCAATGGAATGATTTGAAACATCCCAAACCATTGTACATTGTTCAATGCATTTTTTTTACTGTATAAAAGAAGGATAAATAGATGAAGAAAAATATTCCACTAATGAAGGCATGTAACAATCGAGAGAGAGAGGCATTTGTTGCTTTTATTTTCCCAAAGCAAAACACACAGTAAGAGTAATTGAAACAATTGAAATGCACACTCTTTCATGTTTGTAATTTTATCTGAGATGTAATTAGAACCAGAGCATTGAAGTGTACACACAAGCATGACTATAATTTTATGTGTGATTTAATTAGAACCACAACATTGAAATGTATAGTTGTTGAGCATTGAAATGTGGACTTCTAGTTTCCCACCTCCACTCCCAACCATAGGTAGTTGTTAACGTACATAACAATCATGGAACCATGCATGTGAATATTCATGGCTATCCTAATCATCTAGTGGTAGCAGTGTTGGGAGATAATCGTGCATGATTTTTATTCATTATTTATTATCTAGCCGCACCACCTTGTACAGTTGAATTACCTTTCCAATTTCTACCTTCTAATTCTGGGTGGGTGTAACTCAACTGCTAAGCATCACATTCTTCATTTGAGACTAAAGGAAGCATCTTCATGCTCTTATCTAGTTGGAAGTGTTTGTCAACTCTTCTCAAGAAGTATCCATACATGACACATGTTGCATAGACTTGCCCCACTCGAACAGCCAACCGCTGATGTGCTTTGTGCATCCCCTTTTTGTGATTGTTGTCCTTGTGAATCATGATGCCTTCTACATTACAATTACATAAAAGCAATTTGAGATATTCCTTGTTATAGAAAAAATTTCATTTCGGTGATGTCAATGTGCATAACCTTCCATGAATATTAATGTTAATTTTAATTTTCAATGATTAACAGACCTATGTGTGTGAGATCTATTTGTTGCTTTTCATTAGTTTTCATATGAATTTTGTTGTATATTGTCTTATTTTCAAATAATATTATGTATTTTTATATTTCTTGTTTTGTTGATTATAGGTATAAAATGCCACCTCTTGGTTGCCCCAAACAGAATTTGAAACAACTTTCACTTTCTGATGCATTTGGTATCTCTCAATGTTCTAATCAATTGTATATTTCTGAAAATGAAGTATATGATCATGTGGATGAGGACCATGAATCAGATAGTGCAGAACTTCTTGAAGAGGAGCCAACATCCAAAAGGTACAAAAGAACATTCAAGTCCAAATGGAAGCTGAGATTTCTATGGGCCTATGCTATAAAAGATTTTAATGGTGTTGAAATGATAAAATGTTGATGGTGTGTAAAATTTAAAAGGGAAACTCCATTTTATAAAGATGGAAGCACAACGCTTCAAGTTAGTGCTTTAAACATCCATGCAACGTCAGAGGCTTATAAATTTGCTTTGCAATTTGTATCGGGAGAATGTAAACGGAGTACTCTTCCAATTACAAAACATGTAGAACGAATGGTTGATGCTCAAAAAGACATAATTATATCAGTTATTGAGAACATGTATTTTGTTGCAATACATTATTTACCTTTGGAAGTATATAAGCCAATTTATGACTGGAATAGGTATAAAAACACTCCTCACATGCCTCTAACAGATAAATACTGAGCATATACAAATACAACATCTGGAAAAGACTTTCTAGAAGCTGCTAAGGAGGTATATTGGAAAAAATTAAAAGACAAGATTTTCCAAAGTCCATATTACTCACTTTTAGTTGATGAAAGCACTGATCGGACCATGGTGCAACATTTGATTGTTTCTATTACATATTTTACCAATGAAGGAAGAGGTCCATGTCCTACAAAATTCATACAATTGCTACAAATTAGGGATGGAACATCACAGTCTATGTATGATGTTGTGACATCTCCTTTAGCAGACACGAATCTATCCATGATAAAGTTAGGTGGATTTGGATTTGATGGAGCATCATCCATGAGGGGTATTCGTGAAGTTTTACCTACTAAGCTTCATCGACATGCCCCTCGTTTAGTAGATATCCACTGTATAACTCATCGAGAAACATTAGCAGCTAATGATACTTCATCTTATTTTGAAGAGTTGCAAGATATTGATAAGTTTGCAAACAAGATCTATTCATGGTTAGGGAAATCTACTAAAAGACATGGAGAATTGAAAGAGCTAGTGGAGTCATTTCAAATCAAAAGTCTATAAGTGTTAGAAATTCATCATATTAGATGTCTTTCTAGAGGAAAAGTCCTCGAAAGACTCGTTAAGCTCATGACTGCTTTGTTAAGAGACTGGGAGTTAGTGGAGAAAAAAATGTATGAGATGGCTACGATATTTCAAGTTCAATTTTGTATCCACTTACTTGCAGATGTGCTTACTGAGTTAAATAAGCTGAATCAAAAGTTTCAAGAGGATCATGTTGACATTACATCTATTGGAACAACTTTGGATATCACTATTAGCTTGCTTCATAAGCAATTTCTAAGAGGTACATTTGGGGTAGGTGCAATGCACATATCATCCTTTTTAAGTAAAATACAACAAAGAACTATTGAGTTTGTATATTGCACAGGTATAGTACATGTACATGAATTGAGGTTTGCGAGTTTGCCGAAGTCAAAAAGATCAGGGACACTAGATGACTGCATTATGCTAGGAAAGGATTTTGTAATGAAGGTGATTGACTCTCTTAATGCAAGGTTCATAGATTTACCTATTTTTAATGTAGCTAAGTTTTTTAGTCCTCATAATTGTTATGAGGATATGGATGATAGAGACTCTCAAACAAAAAGATGGTTGACATGTTTATGTGAAAAATTTAGTGTTGGAGGCTTTCTTGTTGTGGACAACATTAAATGTATGGGTGAAATGGATGAATTTATATGTACTATGTATAAGTCTTATCCAAAAAAGCAAATGTTTGGAGCATGGGATCTATGTGGAGGTGAAATTGAATGTTTTGAAGGATTTCCATGCTTAGTGCAGCTATGGCAAGTAATTCTTGTTATTCTGGCTAATACAACAGTTTGTGAAAGAGGTTTTTCAAAATTAAATCAAATAAAAAATGAGGATAGGTCAAGACTTTCTTTAAAAACGTTGGATATGTTAATGTTTATCTCTCTCAGTGCACCTCATCCTCCAAATAAGGTAGATTGGAATTCTATTTATGATGAATGGAAAGAGATGAGAACTCGAAAACCTCTTCCACTATGAAAATATATTGAAAGAACTACTAAGTTTCAGTGTTTATTACCATCATTGTCATACTCTATTGAACACTTCAATGAATCTTTTTGGTAAGTAAAATTTTTTAGTTTTATACCATTTGAATTTTGCAAATGAAAGAATAACCATATTTTTTAAGTTTCTATGTGAATTTTTTCTGACACATATTGAATGTAATCATTGCAGGATATTGCACAAAATATCTTAAGCTGGAGGACCACAACTATCAAAGTTTTATAACTGAAAGAATAAGCTATCTTAGATCAATTTTGCGGTCAAGTCTAGGGACTATAGTTCCAATAATTTGAGATGCGCAAATATTGGAAGTCTCAGCTTTCTAAAAGAGTTTTAATAGACAATAAAATAGTGATTTGGTCAAATCTAAAGTTTATAAGCTAGAATTAGACTGATACGTCCTATATAAGCTAGAATTTATTGTTAATTTTATAAATGAGACTTTCCATATACTTTTAATATAAGTATTTTTGTTTCTTCATTTTTTAATTTTTATTTCAATTTCATTAAGATGTAATTATTTCTATATGTTTATTTTTTGTACTCATATGCAGTTTCCCAACTATGATTTAGTCCCTAGATTTGGTTCAATTGTCGTTGAGTTCAAAGCCTCTACAATATGATCTTATGTGGTTATATTTCTCAATCACATCACTTGACATAGTAGTATTTTTTTGTTTGTGAAAAAATAAAAAGAAATTTGAAAATAATTTACTACTGTCAATTGAATTGCTCTTTTTTTATGCTTTTCACTATGGAAGTGCGACCTGAATGTGTGCCCTTTTAAATGAAATTATGACCTACCCTTTGAATTTGATCACTAGTTGGCACCACCATCGAACTACCACACCTAACCTTGTTTTGAAAAAGGAAGAAGGAAAACAACTATTTCGTAATCAATGTATTGAATAATCTAAAGAAATTGTGATTTGAGTGGTTGGAAATTTTTATTTAATTTTATTTTTAAAAAAATAAGGATAAAATGGAAATTTTTATAAATACAAGTACATTTTAACGGTATAACGATTTGGAAAATTAATTCTTATTCTAATTATGTATGTGGATTTCTAAATATATTTATTATTCACGGGGTTGTATTTTGTTGTTTGTTTGTCATAATTAAATTACTGGTCATTAATACATACATCATAATTTAAATATGATATTTTTTTATTAAATTATTAAAAAAAATCTTTTGAATTTCATTGTATTTCAATAAACTTGTTTAATATATTTGATAAATTATAAAATATTGAAAATTCTATAACGTTTTGATTAGAGGTAAAGATAAATTATTTGCCAAATTTTTTAACAATACCTAAAATTTAAAATATAATTAATTATATAATTAATTATAAAAATTCTTAAAATTAATATAAATGATTTGCGAGATAATCCAAAATAATTACAATACATATATGGATTATGAGACAAGACATTGATTATGAAAAAGAACTTTAAATGGAATTAATTTTAATATGTTTAGTGTACATCAAATCAATTCATTCCATGCTTTTTAGCAATAGGGAACGACACCTGAAATCTTATAGATTTTATTTAATGCTTTTTAGCAATGGAGCATGTTGCTTTTTAATACTTATTTCTAAATCTTTAGAATGAATATATAGAGTTATTATTAAATATTATTTTGTATTTTAATTGCATTCTATAAATTATTTATTTATGATTATATTTATAAGAGGTAATTGTAATTGACTAATTTTTCATGATTTTTGAATTGTCTACTGAACACTCATTGCATCGGGTTATGCTCATATGGGTGAAGAAGTGGGATTCAAACTAGTGAAATGAATCACATAGCACTCATAGGGGTGAAGACATGGGATTGAAATTAGTGAAATGAATTGCATAGACTTAATCATCACTTATGGGGCACTCATTGCATCGGGGGGTGAAGAAGTGAGATTGAAACTAGTGAAATGAATCACGTAGCATCAATCATCACTTCTGGGGCATCGGGTTATGCTCACAGTGGTGAAGAAGTGGGATTGAAACTAGTGAAATGAATCACTCATTCCATCTGGTTATGCTCACAAGGGTGAAGAAGTGGGATTGAAACTAGTGAAATGAATCAGATAGCGTCAATCATCACTTCTGGGGCTTCCACCTTGTAAACAACTTCTAGAGAGGTCAACAATCCCAGATCGCCTTTGGCTCAAGCACATTTACTCTAGAGTTTTCCTACAATCAAGCCCACTTAACTTGCTACCCTATTTGCAAAACCTTAACAAGTATTATGTCTCATGAACCATGCAAGTAGAATTCCCTTTACTCTTTTAAATAATATATTTTTGTTCTACATCCATTATAACAAAAAAACAAAATTTTTATATATTTAAATTTACGTATTTATTTGATATAATTATAAAAATACTATAATTTATTTATCACGTAATATATAATATAACTAAATTATAAAATATACTACATATATTATAAGTAAACAAATTATAAAACATTTTATGAAGGCATAGATTTGGAAAATTGTTCATACGCACGTTAGATTATAAAATATATTGTAAAAATGAATAATAAATAGAAGATCTATTTAGAAATGTTATTTCTTTTCTTTTATTTTTTTATTTAGTTTAATTTATTGAAGTAGATGGTTTAATATTAGTATTACATCAATAAAAGTAATCTATTTAGCTAATAATTGATTTTTTTAAAATTAAAGTTAATAAATCTGAAATTGAATTAGGTTTATAACTATGTAAAGATAATATTAATTTATCGGAGGATTTTACCAATCAGGCTTAATGATTTTATTTTAGTATTATTATTATGTTAATCGAGCGTAGTCCTTTGGAAATGAAGAGTTGTAAATATTTTTATAGTTTCTTAGTTTTAATCATTCAAAAGCTTTGTTTGAAAAGCAAATTTCAAGTATTTTCTATGCAACTGACATGATTATTATCCTCACTCTCATCCAACGGCTTTTCTGAAACTTTTGTTATCTAGTGGACTTAAATATCAGAATGATGAAGATGAGAATCATTATAGCATTGATCTAGTCATCTTAACGACCATGGGATTAAAGGTTGGACCAGATGATGATGATACTACGTAGAAGATGGATATAAACTAATGTTTTTTAAATTGTAATACATTGCGATCGTGAAAGGTGGAATTATGGAGGGAAATTATTACGGTTGGAACGATCGTAAAAGGTGGAATGAAGAGATCGTAGAAGGTGGAATGATGGATGGAAAATATTACAGTTGGAGCGGTCCAACAAAGCCAAATGGATATTTTTTTTTATAGATATATGTTTCTCAATCTTAGCGAGAATATTACCGTTCGAGATCTCCAATAAAGTTAAATTTCATGGCATCCATGCATCTATACCTCCGGTCTCGCATTCCTTTCCTCTCCTCTCATGCCGCACTCCTTGATTTCATCTTGTAACGCCTTGGGAGTTTTGGCGACGGGAGAGCGCCGGGTGGCCGGGCGCCAGTGCATGATGGACGTGCGATGGGCGCGTTGGCGTGGGACGGTGTGACGGGCGGTGCGACCGACCAATGGGTGAACAACAGGCGTGGTGAACGGCGGGCGCGTGGGCTGGGCGCGCGGATGAACAAACGGGCGCGGGGGCATGGGTGAACGCGAGGCGACACGGGCGGGCGCGCGCTGAACGAGCTGAATGACAAACCTGCTGTTCCGAACGATGGACGAGTGGACAGATATGCGACACTTGGGAAAGCTTGGAACGTGGGCGCCTTTATACGCGGGTTGGAGGAGGCTTGCACGAAGGCAAAGCCGACTCATGTAGACGCGATTTAAGGGTGCGTTCCATATATTTTTGGGGGTCGGCTGGAGTACCACCGCCCACAACACAAAGCGGTGAACACATATATATTTGCGTTGAGCACTCATTCGAAAAATAACAAACTCGCTCATAGCTTCTTGCCTTCGCACATCTTGTGGTTGGTGCGCAATTTTTATGCGCATAACTCATGTGCATGACATGGTAAATGCACAGAGGTTCGACTTGGATTTTGGTTGGTCGAAGATGCCATGAGTTGCAGTTTGGGCAGGCATTTGTGCAGGATTGTACGAGCGTCTTGGTGACTCGTGTGGGCACCCGCTCTTGGGCAAAGGTGTACATATGTGTATGTAAAAAGGCAGGTTGCCTGATATTGTAAAAATTGGCTAAGTGTTGGCTTGGAGATTTGCCAAGCACACTTATATTGTAAAACTGATATTCT
>APFE030756042.1:6504-22201 GCA_000404065.3 Pinus taeda
CAAAGGTAAGTTTTCCCACATGAAATAAAATTTTCTCTGCATAAAATTCCGTGAGCTTTTCTCCACATGAAATAATTTATTTATTTTTTTTAATTCTCATCATATTGAGAGCCATGCCATGGGTGTTTCCATCAAGTACAACATCTGTAACATATAACCATACCAGAAACATAATTCCAACACCTCAGAGGATACCATAGTTATGATTGATCATGGAGCTGTGCCCAAGTTTGTGCAACTTCTTTGTGTTGCCAGTGATGATGTCAGAGAACAGGTTGCATTTTGGACCTTTCCATCCATTTATGTTACTCAATTGACATTAGTTGCATTTACAACTTTTCTTCCTTGTATTCTTATGTCGTGGCCTTGATTTATCTTGAATACAGGTTGCCGAATACCTGTTTAGGACAGGGTCTTGTGTTCAGCTTCACAAATCATATTGTCCGATGTGTCAATGAATTTTTGCAACTAGATATTCTGACAGAGAAGATCCCTTATATTTAATTTCATCAATCCTATCAGGCTGTCCAAGAATTATTACTTGACAATGAAATATTCGGTTAGTACTGGAGACTTAGAAGGAGATATCCAAACAGTCAGTACTGGAGAGTAAGAAGGAGATATCTAAACAGTCTGGGGTTTCAACACTGCTACACACATAGAGAACGATCCAGAAAATACCATAATGTTCGTCACGAATCTGCATTATTTTACAGATATATTTTGGATGGAGATCATAAAAGAAGTCGAACAAATCTCAAGCCATTTATCAAAAATGGGCTTGGACCACTGGATATTGCATTTCTAAGACCACCAGATCTTGCCTTGCTTGGACTTTCCTCTCCTCCTGATAAAGGGAACATCATTTTTCTCTTATAGCGGATAGAGTATTTCACAGTAAACTGCCTTCAGACGTTCAGTCAAGAGTTCAAAAGGAGCATAACCGAAGGAAAATGGCCCAAAACACATTGGGGTGCCAATCTCCTAGCCTGTTATTTTTATTCAATTCTGAATGGAAATCTATTGGTTTGCAGTTAAACGACCTTCCCTTCATTGGTATTTCACTCTACGACAAACACATTGATGATTTCAAGCGGGCCCTCCAACAGATGGGAGTGGTGGTTGAGTTTGGGAAAGGATGTTGATGTTATCGCCAAACATATCCAAATATCTTGAATACAGGCCATATGGGCTTTGGGAACCATTCTTTGAGAATATCGTTGTGAGCTGCTTTGTGAGAATTGGGATATGAATGTCGGTAAAATATGTTGATGCGACAGACCCTGATAAAAACAATACAAGTTTGAGAACCGCACCACATACAAGTATTTGAATTTTTTCCGGGGTAGCGAGAGTAGTGCAGCAAGATGGTAGATGGCTAGGGTGTCTAATTCACCTCCACTTGAGAAAGAGTTTTCAGATTGGGAATGGGAAGTAGAACGCAGTGGTGGTCGAATGATTAGTCGAGCAAAAGTTGAGGAAACATAAATGCGCTAAAAAAGATAAATCAATTTGTGTATTCTGAAGAATCTGTAAAACAAATGTTGCAGGAAAAGAAGTTGGCTTATAAAAGGCCAATGAATGTGGCTGCTGAAAAGGACAGGGTTAGAAGAGAGATGGAGCTGGCGGAGAGCAGGCATGATTATTCAGAAGTTGAGAGAATTAAAGTGAGATTCAAGGAACTAGAAGTCCTTTCTCTTCAGAGCAAAAGCAAGGATGCAAAAGCCTTGATGCTAGCAGAAATGAATTAAGAAAAACAAGGCTAAAAGTTTCAAGAACGCTTCTAAGATCAAGCCTCTAAACCTTAATCTTAAAGCAGGTGAAGCAGGGTATGATCCTTTCACTCGGCGTTGGACTCAGTTTCAAAATTATTATGATACAAAGGCAAAGGTTG
This sequence comes from Pinus taeda, assembly GCA_000404065.3. Classification (NCBI taxonomy): domain Eukaryota; kingdom Viridiplantae; phylum Streptophyta; class Pinopsida; order Pinales; family Pinaceae; genus Pinus; species Pinus taeda. Next base: position 8,399 of record APFE030756042.1, read on the forward strand.
CTAAAGACAACACTAATGCGAACAAAGAGGTAGATGCAGCCATAGCAATAGAAACTGTTGAGGATGATGGAAAGCTTGTCGACACTGATGCTCCTGTATCAGAAGATGCAAAGGTGTATTCTTTGCATGATTTTGAACTTCCAATTTCACTTGTTGGACTGCAGAAGTATGGGGGTGCTCAAGGGGCCTCTTTAGCTTTTATGGCTAGAAAGCAGAAGATTGAGTCAACTTGTGGAGTGAAAATTCCTAGCAATGATGGAAGGAGGCATAGTCTGACATTAACTGTGAATGCTTACAAGCGTAGAAGAGGCCTGCTGTGAAAATAAATAATGATATTTTCTTTGCTTGTTGGTTTCCCCATTTAACTTTTATATGAAAGATTTGGAAATTTCCTTTTGCAATTGCCAGAAACATATGCAGAAAAGCCTTAAAGTGAATATTTTTGTAAATTGTTTCAGATTATATATGTAGTGTGCCATTATAGGCACTTTAAAACACAACTGCAATAACCTAGTCAACCAAGGATTGTCTTTTAATAGTAGCAACATCATGGATTGTTGGCAGGCATGAAATCAACAATGTGTTAGAAATATAGGTTGTATTTTCTTGACATCTAAAGTTCAAGGGTGTTTTTTTGTCTCAACCGTTTCGCTAAAAAATGGTATATAATGTTCCAAAAGGATTCCTTTCCTCTAAGCAAGGGTGTTTTTTTGTCTCAACCATTTTGCTAAAAAATGGTATATAATGTTCCAAAAGGATTCCTTTCCTCTAAGCAATGCTATTCCACTGCAAGTTATCATGCAGTTGGTGAAACATGGCATTTTATGTTGTTTGAGATTGATGTTGAGTGATGCCTTTTTCTAGATTATTGTTTAAATATGTAGTGTTTTTCAGATTCGTGTAATAAATGCTATGTTTTATTAATTTCTGTTAATGCTTTGAGTTGTGGTTGTTTTGTTGTGCTTAGTTGTTTATTCTTGCTTTCGATTGATTGCAATTCTATCTAATAAACAACTATCTTTTACATGGTAAAAAAGTTTGGCTGAATCGAGGAAAACATTTGAAAATTTGGAAGAAATTTGGTACAGCCAAATAATTTGGTTTAGTTGGGATTCGTATAGTCAATCTCTTGTTTTTCCAAAACTGAACCAAACCAAATTCAATTTTAAGCCAAAAAAATCATCTTCCCAAGAAACCCTAAAGAATTCTTAAGAAAATGCATTTTAACTTACAAGCCACCAATGAATATGTTATTTTCCCATTTCTTCTCCCTGTCCCGCCAATTCCTGTCACTACTCCCTCGTTTAGGAGCTAGCCATGGGAGATTTCATGAGACTATGTTGCTGCTAATGCCTAGAGAGGTTTGTCTATTTTGTTCATGTGTGAAGTCTCGAGGAGACTGTATTTGTAGTTGGGACATTGTTGCATGCACCTTAAAGGCCTGCTTAGACCTTCATAAACAAAGTTACACTCAAATGAAGCATGCCAACCGAGCCAACACACTAAATAAGTAGCTTCCACTAGGTATTTAGTCATATATTCTCTGTTTGCTATGTGCTTATTTAATTTTAATTTTTCAACTTGAAAGGGTGTACCTAATGTCTGTGCATATCGTTCTTGCTTCCAGAACACCTAGAACAGGTTACATGACCTGCATTATCAAAAGTAGAATCACAACACACATAAAGAAATACATACGCCCACCAAGCACAAGAAAATAGTGTGATGGCTATCATCTTTTTTAAATCAAACTTGTAATAATCTCAATAATAAATGTAATGTTCTTTGGAGAAGACCTGCTACTCTAGTTTTTGCTGGGTTTCATATAGTTTATAGTGTATGATAAGGAAATACATTTCTTGAAGGGATTGCATCAGAAGGCTCAGCAGACCTTTGAGCATTTTTGTAGGGGTTTATGTTATCCAATCATTAAATTTTTTTATAAAATTAGTCTTGACTATCCACATACCTATTTTTTTTCAATAAATTTGAAGAAGTGCATGTTTTTTCTTTAATAATATGTATACTCCTGAATTTTCTGAATTGTAGTTTTGTGGGCCAAATGTTTTCTGTATTGTATGGTATCCACATTTGAATTCAGATTCTATCTTGATAACTATCATTTCTTAGTATGTTTTTATGAATATATTGCATTGTAAGTGTTCTTTCTCTTCTTACATTGGACAAGAGAATACGACTGTCTTTGACAATGTGAAGTTGTTGAAGATGCAAAAATTCCCTTGCTTTACATGAGCCAACTTGACCTTCAATAGAAACGTTGCTGAACACAATGAGAAGTTTCATGTTTCTTTAGAGAGCATCCCGAAGGCTTGTCTAATTCCTGCATTGTTTTGGTTGACACCTTGCTGAGGAATCATTGAGACTCATCATGGTTTTGTGGTCCAATCAGAACCTATTCAATACTCACCTTCATTGACTATATTAGTCAGACACAAACCCTGTCAAAACTCTCAAGCCAGTAGGGCTTGGGTACAATGTTAGTTCCTCAATACGGTGATCAAAGTCTATCATCAACATTACAATTGTCTTCACGCATCCTTTTTCTAAATGAATCTATATTACATGTGCTTGAAGAACTAGCTTTGAAGTCTCTATTCTCCAACAATGTTCACATCTAAGTTCATGTAGGCAATTCTATGTTGAAATTATACTTGCATAGCAGAATCTTATATTGGTGGAAGACCATTACTCAAATGTCTACCAAAAAGAGCACCCATTCTGACACACCACCTATGCAGAGGAAGAAACCTCACAAGTGTTTGGGCTCCTTTTCTCTATCATGGTTGGGGAAGTAGCCAAGAGTAAATATCTCTGCAGGCATGAAGTCCAATAAAAATAATGTATAAGACATATTTGACAACCAACAATTGCATCTAAAATGCAAAATATGTTCCCGACCTTTCAAAAAATGTGGAGTCTAGCAGAATGTGAGGCTAGCACTATCATCAAAATTCAAACCAGATATGAATCTTTCAATCTTACGGTATTATGGGACAATAACATCACTGATATATGAACTATATATCAATCTTTCAATCCTAAAATATAAGTGTTGGATGCTTCACTACAAAGCCTAGAAGCCTTCTTTGAAATGTAACAACTAGATGATGCACAGAAGTTGATGCTAATAGAAGTCCGTATGGAGCGACCAACCGTTAACATGGTGGTGGGCTCTTGTACGAGAAGCCTTCTTTGAAATATAACAACTGAATGGTGCACATAAGTTGATGCTAAAAGAAGTCAGTATGGAGCGACCAACCCTTAACATGGCGGTGGGCTCTTGTACGAGACTTAGTCAACTCAAATTCACCTCCTACACAAACTTTGATATGCTTCAAGCAAGAAATGCAAGACAGGTTATACTTGAAGGGGAAAGCAGAGGAAATCATGAAGCAATGGATTCACGTAAGGCAAGTACCTGGTCAAAGGCATCAAACAATATTTTTGATGGCTTCAAGTCCATGGTGATGAACTTGGAAGTTCCTCGACTCACTTCTCATAGGACTCTCAACCAAAATATCCAAAGAAAAATGGACTTGCTTAGTATAAATGCTTTGGATAATGCTTTACAAGTAGCTCTCGAGTTTGAGGCTAAAGCTTCAGAAGAAAATCTACTAAGCCTCCACCAACTAAAGAAAGGTTCTCGAAGCCTTATCTTTTAGAACTGTCTCTATTAGTAACTCCGAGCAGCCTTTAAATCAGGGAAATGACAAAGGTAACAAAAAGTATAGTAGTTATCATAAATATGCATGCATTATAACTACCATGTATTGCTCAAAAATCTTGAATAGCCTAGAACCAGTGTTATTGGAACTAGACCGGAACTCGTGAAATCAGCCAGTTCGATCTTTTTGACACCCAAATGGGTCTGGTTCGAGATCTGAAACCGAAAATGGCCAGTTTGGTATTGCATTCGCTCGTGAGGTACCAAACTGGCCAATTCTGCACAATTTGATTAAATATGTTCCAAACGTAATTATTTTTTAGAAAAAAACAAGAATTTTTGAGTGGGGTAGCCTAGTATTCAAGCCTATGGCTTTAGTATTGCTTATGAAATTCATAACATTACCATGAAATGACTTTGGATGTTTGAGAGTTGTTCTGACCTCATTGAATTTCATATGGAGAAAGTAAAATTTTAGATCTCACTCAAAATTTAATAGACTTGACAACCTTTTTCAGTATTTCAAGATTGTGGGGATTGCCACATTTCCATTGGCTTTTGTTATGTATGAGGGTATGAACTAGTAATTAATCAAGAACACTAAGCTCTCTATGTACCTTAATGTTAGCGACATTGATTGACGAACTCTTCTCTTAGAACCCTATTAAAAATGTACCCATCACTGAACCAAAATCTTGACTTGAGATGCTACTTTTTTTCCTATCTTATTTTAATGCTTAGAGGGTGATATTGATGATGGAGATCCTAATATAGACAATGATTTTGATTATATGTAGGTATTTGTTGTAGCATGTTTTACTTTTTGATGCTAACGGTCATCTAGAACCTATTTGTTGATGTTTTTTCGGTTTAGAGATGGATTGTACTTGATGCCATTTTTGTTATTTGCTTCTATAAGACCTAGATAATGCAAGGGCTACACAATTTCCGCTGAAGCATTAACTTGGGTTAGCCTCTATGTTTTGGATGATTACACAATAGATAAAATTGGCCAACACTTATCAAAAATTCCATCTAGCCAGATAGTTGATGCTCAATCCTACTTTATATTTTCTAAGCACAACCAATAACTCCATGAGGATAACATGATCCCTATTTAGCAAATACACCGGCTGCCCGCTCAAATGGCTAATACATATAATCATAGCCCTGTATGGATAAAAACTGCTGACTACGAGTTATGTTGGCTCTAGACATTGATCACAGTTTCTTTAGCTTTGCCAACAATCATTGTACTCTAGTATAGACTAAATGGACACTGGAATTTCCATTATCCAGAAGATGGAATCTTACCCAAGGCATTCACAAAAGTTGTTGCCAACCCACAACTGGTTGAAAATAATCTCCATCATCATAACAAACTTTATGCCCATAATATGCACAAATGGTAACACATGATACATCTCCCAAACCAACGGAGTCCAGCAAAAGTCTAATATGAGATGCTCCATTCTCAACACTTTATACATAAAAAAACTTGTCTGTAATCGGCCTAACTTTGCACTTTTTGGGGCAATTGGTAGTTATATTAAGTTACTTGAAAAATCGGTCTCCTACAATGTATTTTAGGTATCAGAGGAGGGAAACGGTTAAACAGTTATTTCCATTGATTGAAGAATCATTTAGGCAATTTCAGTCTTATAGAAAAGATTTGTGTTGGTTCAGCCCGGGCCCGAAACTTTTTTGTTGTCATCTAATTAATGAATGCATTAGGTTGACCATAACAAAATATCCATTTTCAGAATACACACTATCATTCACCATTGCTTTCAACAATGCCCATTCACATGTCGCTATTCTTCCCCACTCTATGCCTTACGACGTTTCCTTTGCAACGTAAAGTGCAAATGCTAGTAATTAGAGGTTTCGACATGAATAATTTTTAATGTTTAATACTTTAAAATTTAAATGCTTCAAATTTTTAAAGCGTTTTAGTTTAACGTTTCGTATTTTGGCTGACATTACTGGCGAACTGCCGCGGGCATCATTTTTTTTGGCATAATTAATTTCCCCAGCAACTCTTCACGCTGTAGTCGATAGGCAATTCCTATATCTCACCCTATAGCATATTAAATGCTCCCTGACATGGGGGCGTCTTAAGCCAATATAACATGTTGCGCCGTGATGAGAGAGAAGAAAAATGCGCGGCGTGTTATATCGGCTTAAGACGCCCCCATGTCAGGGGGCATTTAATATGTTATAGGGTGTGATATAGGAACCGCCGCGGTCAATATCGAACTCAGACGAAGCCGTTTTTGGCATAATTAATTTCCATAGCAACGCTTCACGCTCCCCACTGGCCTAGCCGTCTATATCGAACTCAGACGAAGCATATTTTGTTGTGACTCAATCACGGCTGTCCATAAATTTAAAATTCCTCTTAACAAATAAAGTCAACATCCATCAACGTCGGTACATCCAAACGGGGTCGATATAAAAATGCCTATCAAAGAATTAATAAAAAAGGTTGAAGTCAAGGTTTAGACTACACAAAATGGTCGAGTCGCCATGAAGATACACTTTTCGTTTTATTCATTGTTTGTCCTCTTAAAGAAACAATAAAAAAACGGTATAAATTAGGATACAAAAACCATTGGTAGATTGTGCCAACAATACTAAAAATGACAATAAAAAAATTGCTGAACCATAAGTAGACATGACAACATAGTACCAAGTACTTTGTTTTCTTGATTGTTAATTTCTGTTGCGCTAGATCTATGGAACTTCTTCTACTATTGTCTGTCTTGGTTGTTCATTGCTAGCACCAAGTGGATTCTTTGCAGCCTAATTGACAATTCATCTTGTTGTTCTACTAGATCAACTCCTTTCTAGTGGTTGAGCTCCCGAATCATTGATTCCATAGTGTATAACTAACCTTTTAACTAAAATAGCATACTAATTAAAATTTCAAGCTTGACATTGTTGTTATTCTCCTCCTTGCTTAAGGTGTCAAGAAGAGACTAAAATTGGAAATTCAAGGCAATATTATTGTGTTGTTAGGATTCAAATACTCAAAAAATTATAAAAATACAAAAAGAGACTAAAATTGGAAATTCAAGTAAATAATTGCATTATTGTGTTGTTATGATTCAAACACTGAAAATATCATAAAAATACAAGAAGAGACTAAAGTTGGAAATTCATAGCAATAAGTGCATTTTTATGTTATGATTCAAATACTGAAAATTGTGTGACTTAAATACTCAAAATATCATTAAAAATACATCAGTACAAACAATGTATACCAATATTAATTTGGAGCACAACTCTAATATAGATAAAAGATAGATGCTAGACAATAACTCCTTAAAGAATAGTATAGGACCTCTTTCAAATACCCCAATACATTCATACATATAAATCACATGTCCTTGGTAATGACTACATTATATTTTTATATAGCTATTCACACATTGCACATTTGGCCCCATCATATTAGGTTGACCATATTACATATATGTTTACTTATTATATATAAATTTATTTAGCATCATATATACCTCCCTTGAGGTCATATCACATATATTTAAACTCATATATACCCCTATTTGGGGCATAACATCGTACGCTCCTTCAAAAATCTTTGCAATTAAAGGTGTTACATGAGATGAAACCATATAATATAAATTCCTTATATTCTGACTTTCTTATTGTCATTGATAGTTATTCACCCATCCAAACTTAAGCACTTTCAGTGTTCATCTTTGATGGCTACTTGTTGCATAATTTCTTTCTTTTGATTCCATATATAGTTCTGACTTCTCCTATTGCAAGTATAATAGTTGGTATTTGATAATATCATGTTGAATAATGGTTTTTTAATGGTGTATTCCATGAATATTTGATGTAGGTGCATAGGTCGAACACAAAATTTGATGAAGTTTGACGGGAGCTTACCCATCTAATCGAATGGTCACATGGTGATGTTGGGAGAAATTTTTAAATATTTTGTAATGAAATTGTAAATATTTACATTTAAGAGTGAGTTTTTCAATTTTTAGAAATAAGTTGGAGAAGTTATTTTCTATTTGAAGAGAAAAAAAAATAGTTTTAAGCTACCTTATTTTGTAGAGAAGGGGAAATGATTCACATTTTGTGACTCTTGGTTGTCATAGACTCTCTCAAGAAATAATAAGAAAATAGTTTTTGGGAAGTTATTTACGTGCAGAGAAGCGAGCAGGAGAAGAGAGGAACTTAATGTTTCTCTGTGTAACTACAGTTCAGAAGTTGTAGACCTACCCGTACTTTCAATCTGTGTGAACTAGAAGGTATTTTTGTGTGAATGGCATAAATGAACATAACATTTGGATTGTAAGTTATGCTCTTGCTAAATGTTTGAGATTGAGTAAAATTATTTGGATTAACCAATTTGATTTCTACTTGTGAACTCCTGATTTCTATTCCTTTTCATTTGTTCATTTGAATACTGGTCATTTTGAAAGTTTGTAGCTTGCTGAACCAATTTACATTAAAAATATGAGTAGTGTGGCTTCAATTGTTATGTGTTAGCTCCCTATAATACTAGTGTAGCACCCTTATTGTTATTGTTGTGCCCATGTAGCTCCCATATTGTTATTTTAGTTGCCCATAGAAACCCTATTAATATTTTTGTTACATTACATTATTATTGTTATCAAGGCTCTCATTATATTGTGACCCCTTAGACTTGTATCTATACAAAGGAGGTCTTTTCATTTGTATCACCCAATAATTGTTTATTTATGTAATGTAAAGGAGCTTTCTCCCTTTGAAGGTGATACTTTTTAAGTCATTGATCTATCTTTTTGTATCAAAGCATATTTTGTTTGAAAAATTGGTTGGAAGTGATTCAAAGGGAATATTGAAGCATAGATATCAGTATTTGGTTCTAAAATTCCTCCCAAACAAAAGAATTCTACACCCATTAAGCCCTCAGAAAGCTCTACTATGATGCATGAAGAGGAAGAATTGCAACATGATATGTCAAGATTATGGGAACAAGTGTAACACATTTCGTTTTCACAAAGAGAAACCAAATATGACATGGATGGATTAAAAGGCGATATAGATAGTTTAAAACTAGAAATAAAAGGTGACATGAGTGTCTTAAAATAATATATGGAAGAATTGATGAATGTCAATATGGAAAGATTGACAAAGTTGTTGCAGGAAAGGCTTTTAGCTGGTGACAAAGTAATCCATGAAAATAAGGATGGGAAAAAAATTATGAGTATTGATTTAAGAGAATCCATTGTGGGGTTTAAGAACCACCATATTCCAAATAGATATATGAGGAAGATTGATGGAAAGTATCTGGTAACATGGATACTATAGATGGAGCAATATTTTGATCTACAGGATGTGAAACCCTAACAAAAGGTATGTATCACATCTCTATATTTAGAACCCAATTAGTTTGTATGGTATATATGGTTTCTTTCTCGTAAACCACTTGTCACCTAGTCAATTTTTATGAATGAAATGACAACACATTATGAAGATACATAGAGCAACACCTTCTTTAGCCAATTGATAAATATCAAACAAAAGGGTTCAATGATGGAGCACATTCAAGACTTCAAAAAATTGAATATTAGGGTAATCGATATTGCAAAGGAGCATATGATTGATATCTTCATAGGGAATTTAAAATATGACATCCAACATGAGGTCCTCCTCTGCAAACTAGATTCATTAGAGAAGGCATTTAGGGTGGCAAGAAAAATTGAAAGAAAAGTAATGGCAATAAGGAATTCTACCACTCACAACTATAAAGATGGAAGTGTTGTTGCTCCTAGTCTTCCATAACCCACAATTTTGACAAAACAAAAATTGGAGGAAAAGAGAGCAAAAGGGATTTTTTATAGTGTGATGGAAAATACACTAAACGTCATACGTGTGATGATAAGAAATTATTCTACATAGATTGTGAAGAGGGGGAAGAAAAGAAACAAGAAACATCAAAAGAGGAGGACATACACCAGGAACCAACTCTAGAGAGAGAATAAATGAATCTGACCATATCTTGTAAACCATTGGCAAGAATTCTCATCAAACTCTCAAGATATAAGGATATATCAAGAAGAAAATGGCAATAGTGTTGATTGATTTGGGTAGTACGCATAATCTTATTCAATGTAAGATAGACAAGGAATTGAATTGCTACATATATCTAGAACTAAAGTTTCAAGTGATGGTTGCAAATGGAGAAACTACAAATTTCTATGGAAAGTGAAATAATATCAAACTAACCATGGGCAATATGTATTTAATAGTCCAATTCTTTGCATTATAATGGGTGGTGTCGATGTTGTACTGTGAGTCCAATGATTACAATATTTGGGAATCATAGCTTTCAATTTTAAAGAAATTTTCTTAAAACAAATTGGGAAGGAAAAGAAATTGAATTAAGGGTTATCACAGGGATACTAGGAAAAATAATCAGCTCTAATGGCATGATAAATCCTCTGAAGAAAGAACAACGGGGCGTAATGGAAAAATTATGCTCACTAGAGGTTCAAACATTGAAATCATCTATTTCTCCAGATCTCCAAAATGCCTTGGACAATCATTACAAGGTGTTTGAGACTCCCAATCACCTCCCATCTATTTGTAATCATGATCATGTTATTCATTTAATTCCGAGAAGCGCTCCTCCAAAAATCAAGCCCTACAGATATCCTTATGCACAAAATAGTGAAATTATACGTATGGTTGCAGAAATTTTAGAGACTGGTATAATTCAACCTAGTCAAAGTTCATTCTCCCTGTAATATTGGTGCACAAGAAGGATGGAACATGCCGTATGTGCCTAGATTATAGGGAGATCAACAAGCTCACTATTAAAGATAAATTTATCATTCATGTCATTGATGAATTATTGCATCAATTACATGGAGAAAATTACTTCACCAAGTTGGATCTTCATTCATGATATCATGAAATTAGAATGAAGACTAAATGCATTCCAAAAACAAACATTCAACACTCATGGGGGTGATTGTGAATTTTTTGTCATGCATTTTGGCCTTACTAATGCACCTTCCAGATTTCAGGGCTTCATGAGTTCTATTTTCAAACCCTTCCTTAGAAAATATGCGTTAGTATTTTTTGTTTATATACTAATCTATATCAAGTCTTGGAAGCATCATGTTCAACATGTTGACAGGGTGCTCAAACAATTGGAGGATAAACAATTATATGAAAAAATATCCAAATGTTTCTTTTGGGTATAGGAGGTGGAATATTTGGGTCATATTTTATCTCATGAGGGTGTTAAGGTAGACTCTAACAAAATTAAATCCATTAATGAATGGAAAATCCCCACAACCACAAAGCATCTTTGAGGATTTCTAGGGCTAACAAGGTATTAGTGCAAGTTTGTTAAGAAACATGGGAGAATAGTGGCACCTCTAACATCATTATTGAAGAAAGATTGATTTTCTTGGACTCCAAAAGCAAAGAAGGCCTTTGAACATCTTAAAAAGGCAATGTGCCAAGCATCGGTCTTAGCTATTCCAGACTTCACAAAAACATTTATTGTGTAATGTGATGCCTCAAGAAAGGGAATTGGTGTGTTTCAATGTAACAAGGAAGATACATTTCTTCTGAAAGTTGCCCAATCAAAGGAAAGTATTTACACAAGCCTATGTATGAGAAGGAAATTTTGGAAATACTACAGGCACTAAAGTAATGGCGACCTTAAATAATGGGAAGAAACTTCAAGGTAAAAACAGATCATGATAGTCTTAAATACTTTTTGGAACAAAGAGTATCTTCAGAAGAGTAGCAGAAATGGGTGACAAAGATGTTGGGTTATGACTTTGAAATCATCTACAAAAAAGGGAGTAAAAATGTTGTTGTAGATGCACTCTCAAGAAAGGATGAGGATGTGGAAGAATTTCTTCCTGCCATTTCTATTATCCAACTTGAGTGGATAACCAAAGCAAGCTGGGATGAATGGAAGAATGATGAAGAGGTGTTGTCACTTATTCAAAAGATGAAACAAGATCCCAATACATTTGATAAATTTAGCTAGAAAAATGATTCATTATGGTACAAATATCGCTTACATATTTGTAAGAATTCCTAACTCGAGCAAAATATTATTTTGTAATTACACGCCTATCCCCTAGGAGGGCACTCAGGATTTTTGAAAACTTACCATAGGGTCAAGAAGGGAATTTATTGGGATGGCCTTAAATATGATATTCATAAGTTTGTGTCAGAATGTTTGGTTTGCCAAAAAATATAAAGTTGTTATGAAACCAACTCACAAAAATATAGAAAAGATAGATCAATGCCTTAAAACTCAGCCTCTTCGAGGGGGAAACCTCCTTTACATTACAGAAATGAATGATTCTTTGATGATTCAAATGAAAAAACCTCCTTTCTATATATAGGAGTCTAAGGATTCACAATATAACCCAGTCGACCTAACAACCCAGCCGACATAACAATAATAATAAAAAGGCACAAAAATAACAATAGAGGGATTCTATGGGGCACAGTAATAACAATATGGGGACAATAGGGGCACAACAATATTAATAAGGGATACAAGTACAATAGTAATGGGGTAATCACTAGTATTATAGGGATCTAACATGCCCCTCTCCTTCAAAAAAGTGTTGTCCTCAATGATTGAGTAGTTCTAGATGCTTCTGTATAAAATTCTCATCCTCCCATGTGGAATCTTCAGCCGATAAGTTCTTCCACTTGATGAGGTACTCTAAAATTGATCGATTTCATAGCTGTCGAGTTCTTATTTCTGTGACTACTTCTCGTTCCAATATAATTTTTCCTTCCTCATCAAGTTCTGGCAATATTGTTTGAACTGGGAGCTTGTTGCCTATAACCTTCTTTAAACATGAAACATGGAAAAATGGGTGCGTTCGAGAAGCTGCAAGAAGCTCCAATTTGTATGCTAGAGTACCAATCTTTTGCAACACCTTGTACGGACCATAATACTTTGGTGATAATTTATTATCCTTCTTAGCTTGCTTGAGGGACATTTGCTTATATGGTTGTAGCCGTAGGAATACCCAATCACCTACATCAAAACTTCTTTCGTTGTGATGTTGATCTGCCTATTTTTTCATTCTATTTGTGCCAACACGAGGTTATCTTTTAAGAGTTGGAGGACTTGTTGTTGATGTTCGATGTGATGTTCCACTGCTTGAACCTTAGAATTTTCTCTTAAATATGATGTAATGAATGGTGGTTGATACCCATAAAGTGCCATAAATGGGGTCATTTTTGTTGCTGTATGGAAGGAAGTGTTATACCACCATTCAGCTAGAGGCAACCATTTGACCCATTGTGTCTGTTTATCAATACAAAGCAACGAATATATCCTTCCAAACATTTGTTTACTATCTCAGTTTGCCCATTAGATTGAGGATGATAAGATGAGCTATGAGCTAACTGAGTACCAAGACAAGAAAATAATTATGTCCAAAGATTTCCAGTGAAAATGTGATCTCTGTCACTTACAATAATCTTTGGGTTTACATGTAGCTTTTGAATTGTTTCCATAAATGCAGTAGAAACTGTACTAACTTTAAATGGATGTGATAATGCACAAAAGTGTGCATACTTGGTAAGCCTGTCAACCACCACCATGATGACACTCTTTCCTTCAGACTTGGATAAACCAGTGATAAAACCCATTGAAACCTCCTCCCAACAGTGGCTTGGAATGGATAAAGGTTGTAATAGGCCTGGGGCCTTAATTGTTTCAACTTTATTTTGTTGGAAAACCAAACATTCCGCCACAAACTTTTGAATATCTGATTTAAGGCCATCCCAAAAAAATTCCTTCTTAACCCTGTGGTATGTTTTTAAAAATCCTGAGTGCCCTCCTAAGGGAGAAGTGTGCATTTCCATAAGAATCTTTTGTTTTAGCTGGGAATTCTTACAGAGGTATAAGTGATCTTTGTACCATAACGAATCATTTTGCCAGCTAAATGTATCAGACGTACTGGAATCTTGTTGTACTTTTCAAATAAGTGCCCACACTTCTTCATCATTCTTCCATTCCTCCCTTGCTTCATTTATCCAATCTGGTTGGATAATAGAAATGGCGCACAACAATGCTTCCACATCCTCATCCTTTC
>APFE030756043.1:2990-35588 GCA_000404065.3 Pinus taeda
AACATGCTTTTACCCAAAAACAAATGATGTAAACTGAAGACAACACATTATCCAGTTAACTATGTTGATTCCCATTCCCAATTGAAGAAGTACTAGGCTAAGGAAAGTCTAGCTAACCCAATCAAAAGATTTATTAAGATCCAACTTGAGTTCTACAAGTAGGAGATTTCGATAAATGATGGTGTGAATAACGAAACCACATCATTGATTTACCAACCATGTAGAAACCCTGATGTTTCTTTAGAAATGATGTCAATGAGGATAGGATTGATTATGTGAGCAATGAATTTAGAAGTAATTTTGTCGATTACATTGCAGCAAGATATCAACCTAAATTCGTTGAAAGAGGCCCCATCTAATTCTTTTGGAAGCCACATCATTGATTTACCAACCATTTAGAAACCTTGATGGTTCTTTAGAAATGATGTCAATGAGGATAGGCTTGATTCTGTGAGAAATGAGTTTATATGTAATTTTGTCGATTACACTATAGTAAGTGATCAACCTAAAGTCGTTGAAAGAGGCCCCATCTGATTATTTTGGAACAATAGTGAGAAGCTAGAGTTGAATGCACCTAATATCATTTTATATCGATGGGATTCCCGAGCAAATTTGAGGATGTCATTTTTAAGGAAATTGTAGAAGTCAACATAGAACTCTATAGGGAGAAAATCAAGCCCATGGATTTTCCTCTTTTGCATTGAAAAATAAAAACTTTTACCTCATATTAAATTACCTATTCTTCAAGGGAAAGATTCATATCCTCAATGATCAATTGGGGGAAAAAGACAGTGACCTTCAAAATCTTTAGAATGGGACAACCAATAGGGTCTTTAAACAGAGATTCAAAGTTCCTAAATCCCTTTGATTCTTTGTCTTTAAATGAGTACATTAGTGTTACATCATGGCCATGAATTTTCCATATGTAGTTTAGGTTCCCTCTATATGATGCATACTGATTATTTTTTTTGTTTTGTTATTATCTCCCTCTTTTATCCATAGTATTCCACTTTTTAATATCCATTCAGTTTCATGTTGTTTAAGGAGATATTTTTATTTCTCAATCAGGAGAACAAAGATGGGCCAAATTATGGTCTGTGAAAATGCCTGGGAGTAAGCATCATATAGGGAGGAAATACCATGTTCAACTTCAACAAGTTTGGCCTAATGTTTCTTTCAAAAACTGGAAGACCATTAGTTTGTGGTCATGGAAAATTTTAGGGGCTAATGTTCGCCCAGTGTGCTAATTTTCCATGTTTTTTCCACAAAAAAGATTCCCTAATTTCGAATTTTATAAAAGACGATTCGCCCAAATATTAGAATATAATATTATTTTACCTCAAAAATCACCAACATTATATAGAGCCTATATATAAAATCATTATAAATTTGAATAATTTTACAAATATATCAATAAACATTTTATAGTTTGCATATTAGGGATTAGTGAGATTCGCCAATGTTTTTAAACTTCAAGAAAATTTTCCATCCTTAAAATTTTCCTTGTTTGTGGTTTTCCTTAGCCTATTAATATTATCAATGAATTGTGTCATGTAGAATACTGAGGAGGAGGCCTCCAAATGGATCCCAAAGTCCTTTACTAATTTATGGAAATATTTATCTTAGGACCAACTTTGATTGTATATGAGAGGCAAAAGATGCCTATCCTTATCCAACAACATGATATGGATAATAGGAAGAAGATCCAACATCTCTCTCAATGAGACCCAAGATTTAGTGGATATTATAGAGTTTAGGAGCTCAACAATCACTAAGAAATGATCAAGTCCTTTGGAAATAACTTCTTAATCAGTGAGGAAATTTCTCCAAGTCAGAGATGTGTTAGAAAGTGCAAGATTGACCAAGTGGAATTTGTCCAAAAGCATCAAGAAGTAACCACTGAGTGTATCTGGGTAAGGATGTGAACCATATACCTCTTTTAGTGTTAGGTTGAAATTCAAATCGCCACCAAGAATGCGATTTGGCCCAAAGAGAGCCCATGAAGTGAAAAGTCTACCCTAATATGGGATTTAGTTTGTATAAGGGCCATATACATTTAGAATAGATAAATTAATTCTGATATCCTTAGCCTCTAGGTAAACAAAGATTGTTGGATCAAAGACTAAAGTGGAGATATATTTGAAGGTGAGGCCTCAACCTATCATTAATCCATGAGATAAACTAGTTGAATCTAAAACGTAGAAGGACAATTTCTAAAGCCAGGGCTTGGAAGCCTCTCTTGCATAAGGCCCATCTATCGTAGTCTCCTAGATTATGATAATGCTAGGCTTGTATGTGTATACTAGATGCTTGAGGATTAGCTTTTTTGAAAATCCCCTAACCCGACGAGTGTTAAGGAAGATAATAATCACTAGGTAACAAATTTGGGGTTGTTCCTACTCTAAAGGCCCTTGAAATGGTCATTTGTTTTCCTTTACAAATATCTAAGATAATATTTTGGTGGTATTTGAGGAGGTGTCATTTTCTTCCCAAAAAATTATTGAGGATTTGATCTAGCATCAAACCCCAAGGGAGGAGGAGGCCTCTATAGGGAAAACCCATGAATGAAGGGAATATGTATTCCAGGGAGGGGAAAATTCGTCAATAAAGGGAAGAGGAGCAATAAGGGACATAGGAATAGAAACAAGAGAGGGATTGAGGGAAAAATGAGGATAAAAGGTCATGTCACCCAGTGGGGATAGATTTTAGGGGGGCTAGGGGGGCATGGGTTCAGTATGCTTAGGAGGAGTAGGCAAGGCTTCCCCAATTATAAATGTATATGTCCTGGTATAAGATGTGGAGGGAAAAGTAATAAAAATGTGACAAGGAGAGAGATTTGAGGATAGGTCCATACTTTGGGCAAGTTGCCAAGGAGACTCTAGTGCAAAATGACTAGCAAGTGAAAATGAAGTCAACGAGGCATGTTAAGTGACTAAAGAAGACTATGGTTGAGGAGCAATGGTGTCTTGGGGGGGCTATTATCGTATCTTTTTTGTTCCATTGTCTCTTGTGTTGTTCAATGGAATACACATAACCATCAACACTTAGTTGTTTTCTTCAATTCTTCCACTAAGTATTATTATGCAATTTAAATAACCATTCTCATTCTTCACATCATCATAATATCATTCATATGCACAGCGGAAATACACTTTCTTTGATGGGAGGGGGAACTCCCCAATATAGAGTCTGCCCAATCAGTAATATAATAGTTCAATAATCTTACAAGTATACAATATACAATTTAGCTTTTGATGGAAACTCCAAATTTCCCTTCAGCAAAGCTCTCTAAGTCACCTTGCAACTTGCCTTCAAAATCACAGTTCACTTGCTTCACCATGTCGGGTCGCCCACCTGACTGGGTCGGTTCGCCCACTATTCAGTAGTGCCCACCATATAGCTCGTCGTTGTTCATGTCGGTTCCCCCCCCCGGGTCAGGTCGCCCAACTCATTGGGTCAAGTCGCTCGTCGTTCAATAATGCCCACCCTACACCGTGCACTTGCACCCGCCCGTTTAGACCTGCCCACCGTTCAACCCACACCCTTCGTTCCATGCCCACCTCCTGCGTTCAGTCGCGCCCTTCATTCAGACATGCCGACCTCCTGCGGCTCTTCCGCTGAACCCACTAGTCAGGTCATGTCCACCCACCTATTTGGGTTGACGTGCCCACCTATGCCCAACTCGTCGGGTCGTGTGCGCTTGCCTAGGGTAGGTCTGCACAATCATTCAGACTTCGGCTGCAGTTGCTTCGACCCTCGGTTCCGCCCTTGTCTACCTGCACCTTCGCCCTTCCGCTATCTTTCTCCTTGCTTGCCCAAGTCCTTCTCTCTTGTTTGAACTTTCTTGGATTGATGCTTCATCCTTCTACCAAGTTGCCCATCCATATATACATGGAACCCAAGTGTAGAGGGGGTCGACCCTCCTCCAAGTCGACCATTCATTTTCACTAACTCGCCCATCATTTAGGTCGGCCCAACCATATGTTGGTCTCTCCGCACGTCAACCCAACCATATGTCATCCATCCATATAATGTCTACACAGTGCCCAACAGTTAGTTTATTTAACCTTTCGGTTTTTCAACACTCATGTTGACTCATCTCCATGTCAACTCTTTGCCCACTACTGCATATAACCGAACTAACCCTCCACACAACTCGTCACATCAAACCGAACTGCATAACTCGTCTCATAAAATCAAATCACATGACTTGTTGCATAAAAATGAGTTTGCCTCCGACTTGTTTCATCGCACATATATGTGTCTGCTCGTGTACCTGACATACTCCACCACTCTGAAAATGTTGTCGTCCTCAAAAACACCATCTTAGCAACCACCATCGCTATGACCATAAGTACGAGCACCCAGATGTATCCACCTATGACCTGCTTCATGCCATTGATATGGAAAAATTTGCAAGAAAATCATGTGTTGGATCCCCTCATGTTGGTGACTAGTTGGGTAGCTAATCCAACTGTACATCGCTCCACAAGAACACATGCCCCCTACATCATCATGACTCATCTCTTCATCCTGCTGCCAATTATGTCCATCTTGCCCTCGAATGTCTACTCAAAATATAGGAGACTCACTGCCATGAGCAGCTAACAATGAGCTTCATCTCCATGTTAGTCTAAGAAGAGGGGGAGGAAGTGGATGCTAAAGACTCTCCCTCTTCCTCAACTAATAGCTCAATCCACCTATCTAGATTTTCCTCCTCCAATCTCTACATTTATGCTTCCCAACTCTCCATCTGAATTTCGGGACTAGCATCTCAATCTCCTTCCATTACCTTTAGTCTACTTGATAGATCCAAGATACTATCAGATAATTCTCTAATCACATGTGACTGCTCCATAAGTTTTGCCTCTGTGCAAGACAACCTATTATAGGGTTCTTCATCTCGGTTGACTTCCTCCACATTCATCGTTGTCAATTTACACTCAGTTGTCGTAGCTCCCACGATTGATATTCCAATAGGATCATCATCTCGTCCATCGTAAATGTACAACTTATGCATGGGTGGCACCATCATAGCTTCAAATTGTCTCATAAATTCCATTCTTAGTACAGCTTCATAGTCATATATCCGCACAATCGTGAAGTTGACTTTCCCAATCCATTCACCTATGCTCACATCCACTTTTTTTGTTATACCAATCACAGAATCAGGTGGATAATTCACTGCTTTCAATTGTGCTTGAGCTAGTATAAACCTCAACCCAATCTTCCTCACAGTTTCTTCCCTCATGAACTTATGAGTCCCACCGCTATCCACCATAGTGAGTACAGTTCCTTTCCCAATCTTCATTTCCACATATTCCAACTTGTTCCTTTCATGATCCCATCATGAGACTACTTCCGTAGCTACTGTAGATCCTAGAATCTGCATCACTCGAACATATGGTTCTTCTTTCTTCTTCTTCGCATCAGCTTGTGCTACTGCTGCAACTTTCAATCTTGAAGGATAATTCTTCACCGTGTGTGGTTCTTCACAAATCCAACACTTGAGAAGCTTCTTCGTCTTCGTCTTGTTATTCGATCTCAAAGGCTCTTCTTTCGTAGACTTCTCTTTTGGCTTATCTGTCTTCTTCTTTCTCTCTTCGATTCCTCATCGTAGTTCTCTACCAAGCGATCAACTACTGCAAATGCTTCCTCTAGTGTCTTGATCTTTTTCCTCTTCACCTCATTGTGTGCCTAAGGTTTCAATACTATGATGAAATTGAACACCTTGTCCTTTTCCGCCATATCAAGTAACTCCAAGATTGCACTCGAGAACTCCTGTTGATATGCCTGTAGACTCCCCATTTGCTTCATGTACTTAATATTTGTCCTTGCAACCCAAGTCTCATCTTGTGGGCTAAAATGAGTTTGCAAAGATTTCTTCATGTCATCCCAAGAAGCGATTTCCTCATCATAACCAATGTAAATCTGATCCATCTTTCTTTGCCACCACATCTTAGCATCTTTTGTCAAGAATTGAGCAGCTACTTTGACTTTGGCCTCATCATCAGGTATATCCAAAAGCTCTAAGTATTGCTCCATATACCATAAGAAATTTCCAAGAGATTTCATACTCCTCATGCCATCATAAGATTTTGGTTCTTTGACCCTCGCATGGGAAACTCCTCCAATAGGTCGTTGCCCAACTTCTGTCTTCTAAACAACTATCTCATTTCGAGTATCACCAAGTTCTTTTTGCAACTTCGAGATTTCTTCCAAACCTTGATCTCTCGCAACTCCAATTTCCTTGACTACTTTCTTTGTTTATGTATACAGCCCTTCTGTATACTCGTATCGTATTTTGAGGTCTTCATGCTCTTCCTTCAGCTTCGTGAACTTCTCATGAAATTCAAAAATTTTCAGCTTCTAACGCAGCCACCCTCGAAGCATATTCCTCCATTTTATAAAACACCCTATCCATGAAAACTATTTTGGAATCCCTATTAGATTCCCCCGTCATAACTTGAGGTTCTTCAGCATGATCAACCATCAACTTTGCTTGTGATCTAGTAAAGACCATACACTTCTTTGTCATTCAACTTGGCCCTTTACTTGCCCCTGTTGAACTTTCTTCACGAAAGCCCTGCGAAAAGTTTGATATCAACTGCCATTTTCCAATTGACCTTTGATACCACCTACCACGAAATGCAGGTGTATCTATCTTCACTTCAATTTTCAAATCAGCTCATATACCACCTATCACGCCCCTATCCTAGAGGTGGTCTTTCAATCGCACATAGGCAGGTGCAACACCGCTACCCACTTTCTTTTTTACCAATACTTATGAGTACGGAATATGCCTAACCATCAACACTTAGTTATTTTCTTCAATTCTTCCACTAAGTATTATTACGTAGTGTAAATAACCATTCACATTCTTCACATCATCATAATATCATTCATATGCACAACGAAAGTACACTTTATTTAATGGGAGGGGAAGCTCCCCAATATAGAGTCTGCCCAATTAGTAATATAACAGTTCAATAATCTTACAAGTATACAATATACAATTTAGCTTTTGCTGGAAACTCCAAATTTCCCTTTAGCAAAGCTCTCCAAGTCACCCTGCAACTTGCCTTCAAAATTGCAGTTCACCTGCTTCACCATGTCAGGTCGCCCACCTCACCGGGTCGGGTCGCCCATTGTTCAGTTGTTCCCACCCTACAGCTCGTCGTCGTTCAAGTCGAGTCGCCCATCTCTCCAGGTCATGTCGCTCGTCATTCAATAGTGCCCACCCTGCACTGTGCGCTCGCATCCGCCCGTTCAGACATTGCCACCATTCACCATTTAGCCCACGCCCTTCATTTGGACGTTCCCATCGTTCAACATTCATTTGTGCCATTCATTCAGATGCACCCACCTCCTGCATTCAATCGCACCCTTCGTTCAGACGTGCTCACTACTTGCAACTCGTCTGCCTAACTCACTGGTCGATTCGTGTCCGCTCACCCGTCTGAGTCGACACGCCCACCTTCGCCCAACTCGTCGGGTCATGTGCGCTCACCCAAGGCAGGTTTGCACAACCGTTTAGACTTTTGTTCAAACTTCATTCATACTTCGGCTATGACTGCTTCGACCCTTGGTTCTGCCCTTGTCTACTTGTGCCTTTGCCCTTTCGCTATCTTTCTCCTTGCTCACCCAAGTCCTTTTCTCTTACTTGAACTTGCTTGGATTGATGTTTCATCCTTCTACCAACTTGCCCATCCATATATACATGTCGCCCAAGTGTAGAGGGGGTCGGCCCTCCTCTAAGCCGATCACTTTTTTTCACTAACTCGCCCATCGTTAAGGTCAGCCCAGCCATATGTTGGTCTCTCCACACGTGCCCAATCACATGTCGTCCAATCGTATAAGGTCTCCACAGTGCCCAACACTTAGCCGATTTTACCTTTTGGATTTTCGACTCTCATGTTGACTCGTCTCCTTTAACCGAGGTCACCCACCTTCGCATAAAATCGAACTCGCCCTCTGCACAACTTGCCGCATAAAACCAAACCGCGCAACTCATCGCATAAAACTGAACCACATGACTCGTCACATAAAACCGAGTTTGCCTCTGACTTGTCTCGTCACACATAATTGTGTCAGCTCGTGGACCTGACAATAGGGTCACAACAGGAACCATTAAGAGATAGGCAAAAGATCATGCCACAAATAGGAATTGCTAAGTAATCAACCAAAACCTTGTCCATGTTGAGTTAGGCAGTTGATGTCAGGTTTCGGAGAGGTGAAAATCGACAAGGAAAATGGTTAAAAGAAACCATCAGGAAGGGAGATACTAGGTTAGCCTGGCTAGTCAATAGGACCTGCAACTAAACCCTAACAAGTCAAGGAACCATAGAACCATCATTGAGATTCAACTTGTATAGCCATATAAATTAAATGATTGATAAACACCAATAGTTATCAAAATGCTTATTCGCTTATTGTAATATTCAGAATTTGTAGCGCTAGGATAGGAGTGGATGTCAAGTAACTTTGAGAATTTGTAGTGCCAATGTAGGAGTGGAGGAGGTCACAAATTGAAAATTTGTTTAGAAACCCTTAATTTCATCCCTTGGACTTTGTGTACCGTGAAGAATATTTTCATATTATTAAATCTAAATCACTCATAATTTTTTCTTCTTAATTTTTTTTTCCTAAAAGATAAAAACTTATTTAGGAATAAACCACACCTATCCGCCTAAATATATAAGTCAGTATAATTTTAATTGAAATACATTATCTTAAAATATAGTGATAATGATATTGTTATTGATTTTTTTTTGTAAGTTTGACATTGGTGAGGCTATATTATGGTCATATCCAGCAATAACACCTGAATAGGGCAGGGAATTGAACCGGCGACTTAACATCTAGGAGTGCATTAACATCATAGTTGACCATTGTCTTAGATAGATGATGGTCTTCCATATGTTAAGTCACTGGTTCAATTCCTTGCCCCTATTCAAGTATTAATCCTAAACATGACCATGATATAACCTCACCAATAATATTATTTTTAAATTTTATAATTAATTAAATAATAATTCTTACTAATCATAATTTACATTATTAAAATTTTAAAATAAAATATATTAAAAATTCTATTATTGATTATTGCTAATATATTTAAAATTTCAATATAAATTAATTTTATACCGTTAATTAATTTAAACCTGAATTACTCAAACCAATATGAAATAGTTACATATAGACCCACACCTAACACATCCAAATTTCAATTCCACATCTATATTTAAAGATCATACTATTTGATCATTTTAGCTTATATCTGAATTCCATGTCGGTATCCGAGATACATTTCTTTCCCACTTAATTTATTCATGGTAAAATTTCAATTGGGCTTTGCTACTGCATAAAAGACAAAGGGAATAAATTTTGACGTAATTAGTGAACGCTTAATTTTACTTTTTTCATAAAGTCCAAAACGTACCAGATTGGAAGATAATGATTTTTTTGGCTTTTATATGTTTGCATTTTCAATACATCAGCACACACAGAGTATAAGCTCATGTGTCTCAGAGGAAAATCAGAGATAGATGCTTGTATAACTATTATTCACTGTTCTACAGATACCCTCCTCAGGTGGTGGGAAACTGAGTCTTCTCCCAAGCTCATCGAAACAATGGAAGCAGAAGTACTCAAGGATGAGAAAGGAGACATCATCCACAATCCAGATGGCACAGTTATCAGCAATATGATCGGCGCACTTACATCAATGATTCGAGAACATTGGTGTGGAAGTGAAACGTAGATAGCCAACAAGCATGAGGTTATACTCATGAACCTCAAATGCCACAAAATGTCGCAGTATGATGACTTTCATCGGGATTGGATGCAGCAAATATATGAGGTAAAAGATTCCAAAAATCTGTTGTGGAAACAGGTATACCTCGCTACTCTCCCCTCAAAATTTGTTGATTATATCAGGATGCAGGAAGTCTTCTAGTTGTCGTTTGAATCTTACACATGGGGTGAGATCTACTCACATATTACAAAGACACTGGTAAGTCTTTGTACGAGCTCAAAGGTGAATAAATCTTTGGAGACATTATCCAGGTTGCCAGACATAAAGTCCATTTGCAACAAATAGGGACTTACAGTAGATGATCCCTTGGTAAAGAAAAGAAAGTCTAAGAAAAGATCCAAAAGAGAATTCAAGGAGACTTTCTACAAGAATAAGGGAAATTACCCAAAGGACAGAAGAAGAAAATACCCCACAAAGGATAGATATCAGAAGCAAAGAAAGAAAGGGTATTACAGGTATGTGCCAAACAGTCATTACTATAATCCCTCTGATATCCATCTATATTCTGCCAAGCAAGAAAAATGGAACAAAATCACTTGCTGGTTATGTGGGCAGAATGGGCACACTGCCTCAAGATGTCCTCAAGGTGAAGAATCGAAGCTTAATAGAGGGAAAAAGACTGCTGGTTATGCCCAAAAAGCCAAACAAGTCAAAAAGGAGCATAGAGGACCTATTGTTTTCCTTAGATGTAACTCTGCTACTCATGTTACAGAAAGGTGCCCCAATCTCACAATCAGGGATACAGCACAACACCACCAGCTAGAAGAAACTTCTCTTGATTCTTTTAGCTCATCGACAGAAGTAGATCTACAAGCAAATATGGGTCAATATTCTGAATCAGACTCATCAGAATGCTTATGCTCTGATTCTGATGAATGCGCTTGCCATGCCTTGTATGAAGATGATTCTAATTATTCCAGCAGCTCAAGTGAAGAAGAGAGGGAAAAACCTCTAAAAGAAAAAGTACTCATGGCATCTGTAGATGAGGAAGCAGAATTAAAAATTATGTCTCAGATTCGGGCTATGGAGGACGGTGACATGAAGAACAGACTGATCGAAGCTTTTACAGATCAGCTAAAAACTAAAGCTTCTAAGGAATCAGGGAAGAAACCATTGTTTGTTGATGCATCCTATGAGCGCAATACGAAATCTTTTAAAATGCATCACCAAAAACCAGGAAGAGTAAGGTCACTTACTCTTGGTGAAGTAAGTGGTGAAATCCACCACATCAAATCCGAAATCTTTGCAATCAAGGCTCAGATTGCAGAACTGCAGAAAGGCAAACAAGTTACGACTAGCCATAAATATGAAGAAGAAGAAGAAGACGAGGATGATCCCTGGAACCAAGTTGCACATGCGCAAGAGGTCCAGATTGCTGAAGGTATGCAAGATCCAAATTTTGGATTTAAGGACATGAGATTATTTACTATTACCTATCAGCAGCATCATGTTAAGGTAAACATCTGTATTCAAGGAAAAAAAATTCAAATGACCGCATTATTAGACTCAGGTGCAGATATTAATATCCTTAATATGAAGAACATTCCAGCCAGATACTAGGTCTCTATTGAAAGAAAGGTTGTGGGTCTTGGAAATAAGAAGCTCCAGTATGAAGTTCCAAAAGCTTCATTGTGTTTTGATTCACATTATGTATATATGAAGTTTGTTGTTGCAGATATTCCTATTGATTGTATTTTAGGAAATATATTTCTTGTTGCAGTTGAACCACATGGTTCAGCCAGATTGAAAGGAGGAAGATCTGGTTACTTTATCTCAGTCCCCACATCAAGAGGAAAAAAGAATAAGATTATACTGCCTTATGTTTCCAGTCCAAGGGTCTCTACTATGGTGCAGGCAGTGCAAAAGTTAGATCAGGCAGAATCCTTACTAACAGACCTCAAAGATCTAAAGAGTAAGATAAGGATTGAAGAACAGCTAAACCTACCTCAGATAAAATGAAAAATTCAAGTTTGAATCAAAAGCTAGAAGAGAAATCTTGTTCAGAAGAGTCGAATGCCTTTTGGCATCGAAAACAACATACTATCAGGCTGCCATACAAAGAAGGATTTGCAGGAAAACCCTGCAAGAGTAGAGCAATCCCCACGAGCAAAGAGTATAGGGATCTTTGCCAGAAAGAGATCCAGCAACTGCTCGACAGGAGACTAATAAGAGAATCAAATAGCCCATGGAATTGTTATGGGTTTTATGTGAACAAAAGGGCAGAACAGATCAGGGGAATCCCAAGACTTGTCATCAATTATAAACCTCTGAATTCAGTTCTTGCAGATGACACCTATCCAATTCCACATAAAGGAGATTTGATCAGAAGAATTGCAGGTGCTAAAATATTTTCGAAGTTTGATTTAAAGGCGGGATTTTGGCAGGTGGCTATAGAAGAATCAAATAAGTTTAAAACTGCCTTCAGCATTCTTGCAGGACATTATGAATGGAATGTCATGCCATTTGGGCTCAAAAATGCTCCCTCAAAGTTCCAGAAGGTGATGGATGACATTTTCAAACCTTATTTTGACTGGTTGATTGTATATATCGATGATGTTTTGATTTTTTCTAAGAATATAGATGAACACTTTAAGCATGTAAATATTTTCTTAAAGTTAGTTCAGATGAATGGGCTAGTTCTGAGCAAGAAGAAAATAGAAGTTTTTCAGACTTCTATAAAATTTTTGGGTCATACAATCTGCAATGGCCAGATTTCTCTCTAGCAGCATGCCATTGACTTCACTGACAAATTTCCAGATGTGCTCAAGGATAAGACACAATTACAAAGGTTTTTGGGTTGTCTTAATTATGTTAGTAATTTTTATCAAGATTGTGCTAGTGACAGAAAAATTCTCAACAAAAGGTTAGGAAAGAACCCTCCAGAATGGTCAAATCTTCATACAGAAGTCGTCCAGGAAATCAAGGCTAAGGTAAAATCACTACCCATTTTATATGTAGCCGATGACCAGGCGTTCAAAATTGTTGAGTCTGATGCAAGTAATGTTGGATGGGGAGGAGTCCTGAAACAAAGGATTGGTAAAGAAGAACAGGTGGTTCAATTTGCCTCTGGTGTATGGAATCCAGCAGAACAGAATTATTCTGTTATTGAAAGAGAAGTCAAAGCAGCCTGGAACTACATAAGTAAATTTGAGGTTTATCTGATAAATAAACCTTTTCTCCTCAGAACTGATGCATCAGCTATGCAGAAGGTATTGACAAAGAATATTAAGAAGGCTGGAGAGGCTAAATTTGTAAGATGGCAAGCCCTGTTTGCCAATTTTGATTTCTCCGTTGAACATATCAAAGGGAAAGATAATAGCCTTCCTGATTTTTTAAGCAGAGAATACATTGAGCAAAAGGAAGAACAAGTTTTGGTCGTGGTTACTGTATGGGAAAATGGTCAAAAGAGGGAAACAATGAGGATTGTGCCAGATGAACTAGAATGGGAAACATATAAAAGAGGATGGAAACCCACATGGCAACTCAGAAATACAAAGGTCCTAGATGCAAATCTACAGCCTCATATGAACATTCAATTGTATGTGCCAGAAAGGAAAGTTTATCCCAAGGGGAGGGCATGGATACATGATACGGTCTACGACAAAGCCAGAAGAAATGTTGAAGTAGCAAGAAAAGCACTAGAGCAGAACTTTCATGACATTGCTACTATTTGGTACCATGGTGGAAAAGATACGGGAATCTATGAAAGACATGTCTGCATATATCGTACCCGTGACTTATGGAATGAACCGGGTCATCTAAAGACACACATGGCAGCAAGATGGCCCAGAAATGACCCCATGATTATGTTTCCTGACACTGTTTTCGATTTTGCAGATTACAAGAACTTATGGTGGCAGTTCCTTAATGTTGATGACCAAACAGAAACCCACTATACAAGGCTCAAGTTTAGCACTGTGGGGCATTACCAAGGATACCAACAAACTGAATGGCTCAGAGAATGGTGGAAAGATTACAGGATTAACAAAACTGCGATGGACCCAGTAGAACATGAGAAATACTGCAAAAATATGGGTAAGCCTTGCATTATGAACTGTAACATAGCATGCAATCATCCAGTTTATCATACTGTCAAGCAAATGGCAGACACTGAGTGGACAACATACAAAGATGCTCCTTACAATAATTCCCTTGAAGAATATATGCGGGAGCACATGGAGTGGCTGGTCCTCACCAAAGTACAGCACCAAACTGTCCTAGGAAGGCCCATCGTCAGGCGAATCTACACCAAAGCATGGGACATCATGCAGTATAAACAAGACAGATTTCCAAGACTCACGATATTTTAATACGTACCAGTCACAAGGGCTGAATTGTGGCCAGTTTTCCATGGATTTCTCTATTTAAAAATCTCCACAGTGTAATATAATATTTTCTCGTGGGATTTAGTACAAAAGCATCCACTGTGTTTTAGTCATGTCTGAATAACTTTTAGTACAAAGGATCTACTTTACAGGCTATATCGGACACGTTACTCGAAAGCAATTATTCGATCCATATGATGGATCCGAATTTTGTGCGGATGTCACTCCGGTAAAACTGAAAAGCAATGATTCCTTTGCTTTAAGTATTTTCTTTGTTCTGACCCAGGACAATGTTTGTCCCCCCTTCTCTCCTATATAAAGAAGGGTAAGGCTCATTCTTTGGGCATCGGAGTTTAGAGAGTCTATAGTCTCGAGTGATTTGAGTCGATTATTTTCCTGCTCTGCATCTGCGGACCTGCGCGTCTGATCTGCTTGGACCACAAAATTACTCAAGTCCATAGGTGGTTTTGAAGCCTGCACATCAGTATGCTCGGTATGGGTGAGAAGCTAAAGTGGTTGAACCATTAGAGTCTTTGAGTCTGTATATTTTCTTCTGAAACTTCTGAGGCAGAGTCTGTATATCGCCAGGAAGCCTCTAGTATTACTTGATCTATATGATTAGTATATAGTCCAGTAAATGCGATAACAGTCTATCTCTGTAAAGTGTTTCCTCTCCCTGTAATAAAATTTCATCTGAAAATAATATGAGTACACCATATTTCCGCCATTCTGAGTATCTCTGTGCTTTCTAAAATCTGTTGTCAGGAAGTTGTTATGTTGAGTCTTCATTCGAAGTTCGCAGGAAGTTCACCAAGGGATCGAAAGCACACCAAGACCGTGGAAGCCGTGGAAGGCGTTGAAGAAGGTCGCTAGAGTGTGAAAGATCTAAGTAGGTTCACCACTGGTTCACCAGGAGTTGGCCATCAACACTAACGACACAGCAAGTCGCAAGCTCGTGACAGGAGCCCCTGTGTAACATTGGTATCAGAGCCAGTAACGTCTGGTTCTCAAGGTTGGTACTCTTATCAAAATAAAGTACTCATTTTCAGAATGGAACCGTTCAAGAAATCTATCTCTTTCCATGAACTTGAGGAGAGAGACTCCCAGGCTGAAGAAAATCCCTTAAGAGATATGTTTTCCAGTAGTTCAAGTAGAACCTTAAATTCTGTTGAACTTACATACGAAGAGTCTCAGCCTTCTGCCCGTTGGGAATTACCTCAGATATCCCCTTCTGAAGTTTATAGTGATTTAGCCCCCTTTCATTTAATTGCTACATCGAGAATAAGCATTAAGGAGTCAGTTAGCCAAGTCCAAGAAAACTCTGATAGCATTCAGACAATTTCTCTGTTGGATCCTAAAACTTTACAAGCTGAAGCAAAGAAATTGAAGACAAACTATCTGCATCTAGGTTGTATTCGGCTTGGAATAAATCCTTTAGTCCATAAAGGATTACATACTTTTGTGCTTGCAACAATCAAGGACATGACACACAATAAGTACACTGATTCCATTATTGGTGGAATAGTGGCACCCTTGTCTGATGGTCCTGTGTATTTTGACTGCTATCCAAACTTTTCTGTGTATGTCTATGACGAAACCATTGCAGAGATTCTGCAACTGCAAATCCAGACAACAGGTTTCGATATGAAAAAGAAGAGAAACAATGTAGCCATTCAGACTAAAGCTTGCCTGCGACACACCAATACCTTATGGCCAGCCATCCGCCAGACACCTAGCAGAGATTCTAAATCTAGCGTTGTTGTCAAAACAGATCCCCGAAATCAAAAAGTTGAACATCATTTCATCAAATGGCAACACTTGCAGTTTCCTGCACATTGGGCGGTAGATAATTCCAAACCAATAGTACCAAGAAATATTACTTCTGCAAATATTACTGAAACTCCTTCTGGTGCTATTATCTCTTTCCCAAGAAGATCTACCATTGACCGCCAAGGAATTGATATTTCTTGTAAATCCTCAAATTATTATAGATACCCTTCTGTTGTAGATACTGCTTGTTCTTCTTCGTCTTCCTGTAGACATAGTCAATTATATGAGTTAGCCCAGCTTGTAAATTACTCTTCTCTAGAAGTAAAATGTCCAGATTTTCAAGATGTTATAAATCTACTTACCTTAGCTGAACAAAATGTACATTCATTTCATAATCCCAGAACTGGTGTTGCTCCTCCTTCTACTTCTGTAAACCCGTGTCCGAATCCCAAGTGTTCTGACATCCCGTTTCCTCATGAGCCAGAACCTGATTCAGACCATGTTCTCATGATGCAAACAGTAAAAGAAGAAGATCCCAGATTAACTGAGATGATCTGTCTGATGAGACCAGCAAAGCCAAGATATGGTCTAGGAATGATTGAACAGTCACAGTTGATTCCAGAATGTAGGTTTAAACAAATTCCTGCTGATTGTAAAAAGCCTGCAGTTATGGAAATGCACAAGTTCTTCTCGCTTATGGATGGATGCCTTAAATCACTAATCACTGTTAAACGGATGAAGGCTATGCTTAATTGGGATTTGTATACAAATCCCAAGCAGAAGAATTTGATCAGGCATACACCCTTGACCAGAAAAGGCAATATGCAAATGACTAGAAGCATTACATGGAGGTAAACAATACATGGATATCTTTCTATCACTGGAAAGATAAGGTTGCTCCTATTAATGTTCTCACTGGTTCCACAGTTAATAAACATGGATGGACCGCATTAGATGGATCACAAATTGAGACTCCTACCACATTTCCTCCATATAAAGGGATTGTTTTAGGAGAAAATACCAATGCAGCCAAGGCTATCCCATTGGTCCAAAAAGATGATAATGCCTTAGGAATTGATGGAAGAATCCAAAAGGCTAGTGAGCGATTAAATTGGACCAATACAGCTCTCAAAGGTCTGGAGATGAATGTAACAAAGACAGATGATGTAAAGAAGCAGAAAGATATTGTACATATTTCATTAAATAGTGTGAATAGCTGTTTAAATAAAATGCAATTTGATTCCAGTATTTCTCGTACTTATGCCAGAGATTCACTGAACAAAATAGAAGAGGTAGGAGATAGATTAGTTGGTCATATTGACACAACTAAAACTCTTCTAAGCGAACTAGTAGAAAAAGTTGAAAAAGTTCAGTTGACAAAAGCAGAAAAACCAGTCCCAAATTCTTTTTTGATGAAAAGAAATATAAAGATTGAAAATTCAACCAGGAATATTCACAAGTTTCCTGCGTTGTTCCCCAAAGAAACTATTTCTTCATCAGATGCTGACAAATCAGAACACATCAGCATTGCTTCCCTGTTCCAAGAAGCAGAGGCAGAAGTAGAAGCCAAAGAAATAAGGAAGAAATCTCAAGAGACACAAATTTTTCCCATTTATGAGCCCCTAGAACATAGATTTTCTAGATACTCTGCTCCTAACATTGAAGCCAAGGGAAAAACGCCTAAGGCCCATACTTTCTTCCCTGATTCTCACAGGGAATGGAACATAGACAACATGATCATTGGCCAAATACGCCAAATGATTGACATAATGTACACAGAATATAAGCTCATGTGTCTCAGAGGAAAATCAGAGATAGATGCTTGTAGAACTATCATTTAATGTTTTACAGGTACCCTCCTCAGGTGGTGGGAAACTGAGTCTTCTCCCAAGCTCATCGAAACAATGGAAGCAGAAGTACTCAAGGATGAGAAAGGAGACATCATCCACAATCCAGATGGCACGGTTATCAGCAATATGATCAGCGCACTTACATCAATGATTCTAGAACATTGGTGTGGAAGTGAAACAGAGATAGCCAACAAGCATGAGGTTATACTCATGAACCTCAAATGCCACAAAATGTCACAGTATGATGACTTCCATCAGGATTGGATGCAGTGAATATATGAGGTAAAAGATTCCAAAAATCTGTTGTGGAAACAGGTATACCTCGTTGCTCTCCCCTCAAAATTTGTTGATTATATCAGGATCCAGGAAGTCTTCCAGTTGCCGTTTGAATCTTACACATGGGGTGAGATCTACTCACATATTACAAAGACACTGGTAAGTCTTTGTACGAGCTCAAAGGTGAATAAATCTTTGGAGAAATTATCTAGGTTGCCAGACAGAAAGTCCATTCGCAACAAATATGGACTTACAGTAGATGATCCCTTGGTAAAGAAAAGAAAGTCTAAGAAAAGAGCCAAAAGAGAATTCAAGGAGACTTTCTACAAGAATAAGAGAAATTACCCAAAGGACAGAAGAAGAAAATACCCCACAAAGGATAGATATCAGAAGCAAAGAAAGAAAGGGTATTACATGTATGTGCCAAACACTCATTACTATAATCCCTCTGATATCCATCTACATTCTACCAAGCAAGAAAAATGGAACAAAATCACTTGCTGGTTATGTGGGCAGAATGGGCACACTGCCTCAAGATGTCCTCAAGGTGAAGAATCGAAGCTTAACAGAGGGAAAAAGATTGCTGGTTATGCCCAAAAAGCCAAACAAGTGAAAAAGGAGCATAGAGGACCTATTGTTTGCCTTAGATGTAACTCTGCTACTCGTGTTACAGAAAGGTGCCCCAATCTCACAATCAGCAATACAGCACAACAGCACCAGCTAGAAGAAACTTCTCTTGATTCTTTTATCTCATCGACAGAAGCAGAACTACAAGAAAATATGGGCCAATATTCTGAATCAGACTCATCAGAATGCTTATGCTCTGATTCTGATGAATGTGCTTGCCATGCCTTGTATGAAGATGATTCTGATTATTCCAGCAGCTCAAGTGAAGAAGAGAGGGCAAAACCTCTAAAATAAAAAGCACTCATGGCATATGTAGATGAGGAAGCAGAATTAAAAATTCTATCTCAGATTCGGGCTATGGAGGACGGTGACATGAAGAACAGACTGATCGAAGCTTTTACAGATCAGCTAAAAACTGAAGCTTCTAAGGAATCAAGGAAGAAACCGTTGTTTGTTGATGCATCCTATGAGCGCAATACGAAATCTTTTCAAATGCATCACCAAAAACCAGGAAGATTAAAGTACACCACCAAACTATCCTAGGAAGGCCCATCATCGTCAGGCGAATCTACACCAAAGCATGAGACATCATGTAGTATAAACAAGACAGATTTCCGGGACTCACGATATTTTAATACGTACCAGTCACAAGGGCTGAATAGTGGCCAATTTTCCGTGGATTTTTCTGTTTAAAAATCTCCACATTGTAATATAATATTTTCTCATGGGCTTTAGTACAAAATCATCCACTGTGTTTTAGTCATGTCTGAATAAATTTTAGTACAAAGGATCTACTTTGCAGGCTATATCGGACGCGTTACCCGAAAGCAATTATTCGATCCATATGATGGATCCGAATTTGTGTGGATGTCGCTCCGGTAAAACTGAAAAGCAATGATTCCTTTGCTTTAAGTCTTTTCTTTGTTCCGACCCAGGAAAATGTTTGTCCCCCCTTCTCTCCTATATAAAGAAGGGTAAGGCTCATTCTTTGGGCATCAAATTTTAGAGAGTCTAGAGTCTTGAGTGTTTTGAGTCGAGTATTTTCCTGCTCTGCATCTGCGGACCTGTGCGTCTGATCTGCTTGCACCACAAAATTACTCAAGTCCATAGGTGGTTTGGAAGCCTGCGCATCAGTATGCTCGGTACTGGTGAGAACCTAAAGTGGCTGAACCATTAGAGTCTTTGAGTCTGTATATTTTCTTCTGAAACTTCTGAGGCAGAGTCTGTATATCACCAGGAAGCCTCTATTATTACTTGATCTATATGATCAGTATATAGTCCAGTAAATGTGATAACAGTCTATCTCTGTAAAGTGTTTCCTCTCCCTGTAAGAAAATTTCATCTGAAAATAATATGAGTACACCATATTTCCGCCATTTTGAGTATCTCTGTGCTTTCTAAAATCTGCTGTGAGGAAGTCGTTCTGTTGAGTCTTCATCTGAAGTTCGCAGGAAGTTCGCCAAAGGATCGAAGGGACACCAAGACCGTGGAAGCCATGGAAGGCATTGAAGAGGGTCGCTAGAGTGTGAAAGATTTGAGTAGGTTCACCACTAGTTCACCAGGAGTTGGCCATCAACACTAACGACACAGCAAGTTGCAAGCTCGTGACAGGAGCCCCGGCGTAACATTGGTATCAGAGCCAGTAACGTCTGGTTCTCAAGGTTGGTACTCTTATCAAACTAAAGTACTCATTTTCAGAATGGAACCATTCAGGAAATCTATCTCTTTCCGTGAACTTGAGGAGAGAAACTCCCAGGCTGAAGAAAATCCCTTAAGAGATATGTTTGCCAGTAGTTCAAGTAGAACCTTAAACTTTGCTGAACTTACATATGAAGAGTCTCAGCATTCTGCCCATTGGGAATTACCTCAGATATCCCCTTCTGACATTTATAGTGATTTAGCCCCCTTTCATTTAATTGCTGCAGCAAGAATAAGCATTAAGGAGTCAGTTAGCCAAGTCCAAGAAAACTTTTATAGCATTCAAACAATTTCTCTATTGGATCCCAAAACTTTACAAGCTGAAGCAAAGAAATTGAAGACAAACTATCTGCATCTAGGTTGTATTCAGCTTGGAATAAATCCTTTAGTCCATAAAGGATTACATACTTTTGTGCTTGCAACAGTCAGGGACATGACACACAATAAGTACACTGATTCCATTATTGGTGGAATAGTGGCACCCTTGTCTGATGGTCCTGTGTATTTTGACTGTTATCCAAACTTTTCTGTATATGTCTATGACGAAACCATTGCAGAGATTCTGCAACTGCAAATCCAGACAACAGGTTTCGATATGAAAAAGAAGAGAAACAATGTAGCCATTCAGACTAAAGCTTGCTTGCGACACACCAATACCTTATGGCCAGCCATCCGCCACACACCTAGCAGAGATTCCAAATCTAGTGTTGTTGTCAAAACAGATCCCCGAAATAAAAAAGTTGAACATCATTTCATCAAATGGCAAGACTTGCAGTTTCCTGCACATTGGGCAGTAGATAATCCCAAACCAACAGTACCAAGAAATATTACTTTTGCAAATATTACTGAAACTCCTTCTAGTGCTATTATCTCTTTCCCAAGAAAATCTACCATTGACTGCCAAGGACTTGATATTGCTTGTAAATCCTCAAAGTATTATAGAGACCCTTCTGTTGTAGATACTGCTTGTTCTTCTTCGTCTTCCTGTAGACATAGTCAATTATATGAGTTAGCCCAGCTTGTAAATTACTCTTCTCTAGAAGGAAAATGTCCAGATTTTCAAGATGTTATAAATCTGCTTACCTTAGCTGAACAAAATGTACATTCATTTCACAATCCCAGAACTGGTGTTGCTCCTCCTTCTACTTTTGTAAACCCGTGTCCCAATCCCAAGTGTTCTGACATCCCGTTTCCTCATGAGCCAGAACCTAATTCAGACCATGTTCTCATGATGCAAACAGTAGAAGAAGAAGATACCAGATTAACTGAGATGATATGTCTGATGAGACCAGCAAAGCGAAGATATGGTCTAGGAATGCTTGAACAGTCATAGTTGATTCCAGAATGTAGGTTTAAACAAATTCCTGCTGATTGTAAAAAGCCTGCAGTTATGGAAATGCACAAGTTCTTCTCGCTTATGGATGGATGCCTTAAATCACAAATCAGTGCTAGACGGATGAAGGCTATGCTTAATTGGGATTTGTATACAAATCCCCAAGCAGAAGAATTTGATCATGCATACACGCCTGACTAGAAAAGGCAATATGCAAATGACTGGAAGCATTACATGGAGGTAAACAATACATGGATATCTTTCTATTCCTGGAAAGATAAGGTTGCTCCTATTAATGTTCTCACTGGTTCCACAGTTAATAAACATGGATGGACTGCATTAGATGGATCACAAATTGACTCCTACCAAATTTCCTCCATATAAAGGGATTGTTTTAGGAGAAAATACAGCTCTCAAAGGTCTGGAGATGAATGTAACAAAGACAGATGATGTAAAGAAGCAGATAGATATTGTACATATTTCATTAAATAGTGTGAATAACTGTTTAAATAATATGCAATTTGATTCCAGTATTTCTCGTACTTATGCCAGAGATTCACTGAACAAAATAGAAGAGGTAGGAGATAGATTAGTTGGTCATATTGACACAACTAAAACTCTTCTAAGCGGACTAGTAGAAAAAGTTGAAAAAGTTCAGTTGACAAAAGCAGAAAAACCAGTCCCAAATTCTTTTTTGATGAAAAGAAATATAAAGATTGAAAATTCAACCAGGAATATTCACAAGTTTCCTGCGTTGTTCCCCAAAGAAACTATTTCTTCATCAGATGCTGACAAATCAGAACACATCAGCATTGCTTCCTTGTTCCAAGAAGTAGAGGTAGAAGTAGAAGCCAAAGAAATAGGGAAGAAATCTCAAGAGACACAAATTTTTCCCATTTATGAGCCCCTAGAACATAGATTTTCTAGATACTCTACTCCTGACATTGAAGGCAAGGGAAAAATGCCTGAGGCCCATACTTTCTTCCCTGATTCTCACAAGGAATGGAACATAGACAACATGAGCATTGGCCAAATACGCCAAATGATTGACATAATGTACACAGAATATAAGCTCATGTGTCTCAGAGGAAAATCAGAGATAGATGCTTGTAGAACTATCATTCAATGTTTTACAGGTACCCTCCTCAGGTGGTGGAAAACTGAGTCTTCTCCCAAGCTCATCGAAACAATGGAAGCAGAAGTACTCAAGGATGAGAAAGGAGACATCATCCACAATCCAGATGGCACGGTTATCAGCAATATGATCGGCACACTTACATCAATGATTCTGGAACATTGGTGTGGAAGTGAAATAGAGATAGCCAACAAGCATGAGGTTATACTCATGAACCTCAAATGCCACAAAATGTCGTAGTATGATGACTTCCATCGGGATTGGATGCAGCGAATATATGAGGTAAAAGATTCCAAAAATCTGTTGTGGAAATAGGTATACCTCGCTGCTCTCCCCTCAAAATTTGTTGATTATATCAGGATGCAGGAAGTCTTCCAGTTGCCGTTTGAATCTTACACATGGGGTGTGATCTACTCACATATTACAAAGACACTGGTAAGTCTTTGTATGAGCTCAAAGCTAAATAAATCTTTGGAGAAATTATCCAGGTTGCCAGACAGAAAGTCCATTTGCAACAAATATGGACTTACAGTAGATGATCCCTTGGTAAAGAAAAGAGCTAAAATAGAATTCAAGGAGACTTTCTACAAGAATAAGAGAAATTACCCAAAGGACAGAAGAAGAAAATACCCCACAAAGGATAGATATCAGAAGCAAAGAAAGAAAGGGTATTACAGGTATGTGCCAAACACTCATTACTATAATCACTCTGATATCCATCTACATTCTGCCAAGCAAGAAAAATGGAACAAAATCACTTGCTAGTTATGTGGGCAGAATGTGCACACTGCCTCAAGATGTCCTCAAGGTGAAGAATCGAAGCTTAACAGAGGGAAAAAGGCTACTGGTTATGCCCAAAAAGCCAAACAAGTGAAAAAGGAGCATAGAGGACCTATTGTTTGCCTTAGATGTAACTCTGCTACTCATGTTACAGAAAGGTGCCCCAATCTCACAATCAGGGATACAGCACAACAGCACAAGCTAGAAGAAACTTCTCTTGATTATTTTATCTCATCGATAGAAGCAGAACTATAACGACGCAAATTCAAATACTACAGCATCAAAGAAAACAAACCTAAGCATTGTGGCAACCTAAGCATTCTGTCTAGAGGGAATGCATGCTAGTTAGCGAAACCAACCTAATAATTCCGCCCATTTCTAGGGAGAACATTTATTAGGAGTGTGCACATGCTGCAGGTTCCAAGTACTGAAGACACCCTTTTTTACAGTCTAAACTGCAATGCCTTGCTGTGACTATAGTGGAATGGTGTGATTCCAAGAGTTTTATATGTACATATATGGTTGTGGGTAGTAACAGTCTAAAATGCAGCGCTTGTGATTACAGGATTCAAATTTCCATGATTTTTAACGAATGAAGATTTGATTGGTCTTATGGTGCCCGGCAGGAGTCAGCAGCCTACTTTGCCAGACACAAAATTCTTAGAAATTTAACAAATGAAACCCATAACACATTAACTATGAGTAAACTCTTAAAACGCTTATTCTTTATTTCTATTCTCCGTACATCTACAAAATAATTTTTATTTAATATATTTCAAACCCTAGTCAAACATATATAGCCAGAAGTTAGTTTGAAGTGGCATAGATTTAATGAAGGTTAGACTTGTCAGCATTTTATCAGAAGTTATAAATAATGATCACAAATTTCATTTGCTTGGTTCATCAAAATTGTTTGTGTATCTTATTACATACAAGATTTTCAAATATTACAAAACATATGTTCTAGTGTTTTGTTTTCCAAGAGTATAAAATTCAGTCTTTTTTTGAAATAGGGGAGAAGGAAATTTGGATTATTTCTTGATTTGTGCTAAAATTTTATTGGGGGTGGGGGCAATTTGGACTATTCCTCGATTAGTGCCTGAAATTTTATTGGATATTTTATAGTTTACTAGCTGAATCATAGGTTGTATAGTTTCTGTGGGATATGGTTCTTGTTACCACTCGATTTGTCAGTTAGAAGGTGAAAGGTCTACACAAGTGAAGAATCAATGGCACCTCTCGAAATATACGCCATTGTCACCTCAAATCTGTTTTCCCACACTTGAGGTTGTATGTAGATCACTTCGAAGGGGCTCTCTAAAATTAATCTTTTGGTTGGATATATATGGATGGTGATTTTTCAAGGTAGAAATTGAACAAGAAGAGTATTTTAATATATGTTTTCCATCTCGATTTGGGTGTGATTTTATGGGCATCTTAGAAGTAGTTCATTATGATAGCTTCATCCAGAATATGTAGCGAGAATAGTAATAGCTTATTAAGCAATTTGGTTACATAGAGTTTTGGGTGATCTACAACAAGAACAAGAATGACCAACTACAATGTATTGTGACAACACTTCTAAGTAAACCACATTTTTCATGAAAAAAGTATGCATATTGATATGAGATATTATTTCATTAGGAGCTAATAAACAATGAAGAAATCCAATTGGAATCTTGTAAATCAAAAGAACAATTGGGTAACATGCACAACACCATTGGCATGAGATGTATTTGAGTTTCATAAACAAAATTTAGGTGTTGTAAGCCTCGTTGACAACAACAATTAGTAGTGGTCATAATTAAGGGGGAGTGTAAGACATCTTTACTCTTAGTTTGCTCATAATTTCTAATAGTTTATGTAAAGTCTAAATTTAGAAAAAGTTAGTCATGCATGTGAGAGCTAAAGTAATGTAACCATTATTAACATAGATCTTTCTAAAGAATCTCTCCATATATTGTGTGTCTATTTACTCCTCCATTCCCAATCAATGCAAGTAATTTGAATTTGTGAGCTATGGTTCTATTGTGTCATATTATTGTGAGTTATTTGTTAAGTGTTTAAGTGATGTAACAATTTGTTTTAAAATTGATGCTATAAGTGTAGGGTAAAAAACCTCTTAAAATATATATATATATATATAGTTTTAAATCATAAAATCAATGTATATGTTATGATTGTTAGAGCTTTCACATTTGCGATACAATAAAGTACATGCTTTGCTCTTGGAACAATAAATTTTTAGAGATTTGACAAGATATGAGACCTCTAAATATATTCTCCATGAAAATTTTGCTAAAATAATTACTTATGATGAAATAATAATTTATTATGGTTATTGGGACAATTCTAGTGCCTTGTTGGTCCATTGGACTCAAGGGATCAATTGGAAACACTCCAAGGGGTGCATTCTAATCAAATTCATAGCATGTAAATAATCCTCACAACATAGTTTTGGAAATGTTTATTAGGGTTAAGTAAATGTCTAGTTTAATTTGATTGTCAACTCCCGGAATATTTTGAAATTGGATAGGTAAGACCATG
The DNA here is from genome assembly GCA_000404065.3 of Pinus taeda. NCBI lineage: Eukaryota > Viridiplantae > Streptophyta > Pinopsida > Pinales > Pinaceae > Pinus > Pinus taeda. The sequence goes on from APFE030756043.1 coordinate 29,149, forward strand.
CTAAAAAAATGAACTCACTCCTATTTGTGTGGACAAACATGATTGTAGTAAAAAAATGACTTCATTCCTACTTATGTGACTCCACAATATTCCCAAATTTCACAATCAAGATAGTGATGGCTTTATTTGTCCAAAGAAAATCTCTATAAATCACTAACCAAGTTTTGAGAAGTAGGATATTACAAGAACTTTTAATTAAAAAATGCAAGAAATGCAAACATAGTATACCTAGCTCATAACAAAGGATGAAACATATCCATAGCCAACACCTTCTAAGAGTTAGAGTAGAAATAACCCTAAAGATTGCACCTTATGGTTCTAGAAACATATTCATAACCAACACCTTCTAAGAGTTAGAGTAGAAATAACCCTAAAGGGTGTACCCTATGGTTCTAGAAACATACCCATAGCCTACCCCTTACAAGAGTTAGAGTAGAAAGAACCCTAAAAAGTGCAACCTATGGTTCTATAAATGTTTACATACTGTGACTAACTCATGATAGAAGATGAGGCATATACATAGTGAGTTGTTTACAATAGTTGGAGCAGAAAAAAAAAACCCTAAGAGTGCACCTCACTCAACCAACTATGAAACCCAAGTAATAGTAATTGTAATTTTCACTCCAACCAAAAGATACTTTAAATCTTAGTATAGGGAGGATATTGTAATGAAGTTAAAAAAAAAAAAAACAATTCAAAAATTAATAATCAATCAAAAGGTACTTTGAATCCTAGTATGGAGGAGATATTGCAATAAAACTTAAAAAAAATAAAAAATAAAAATAAATATTAATAATAATAATAATAAATCAATGCAATTGAAGCTGGTTACATTAGATATAACAAACACAAAAATTCAAATTTCAATAAATCAATTCAAACACTTATTATACCATTCATTTAAAAAAAACATAAGATTATAACATATTAAAAACCAAATATATAATTTTCATTATATATGTTAATAATTACAAATAAAAAGAATAAATATATTAAAATTCTAAAATTTTAGATTGATAGAAAGTAATATCAAATTGATAACATGTATGAGAATTGATATGCAAGATTTATAGATTATTTCTCTATGTAAAATTAGGAATATGAAAAATGTAAACAAAATTATGATTTACCTTGATTAGGGATTCTTCTCTTTAAAAAAATCAAATAATTTTTGAATAAGAATTTTGAATTTGAATATGAGTTAATTTAAAGTTTCTACCAAGTGTTTAGAGAAACTTTATAATGAAAGTTAAATCCACTTAACATTTAATTTAAACTATTAGTGAAGAAATTTTGCTAAAAATTCATGTTGAAAGTTGGGGAAACTAAAAGTTTAATTGTAATTAAGGAGTTTATTAGTTTTAATATATTTTAAGGTTTAATTTAATGAAAAACACATAGATTCATTATACAATTGAAGATGACTTTCACGTTTGCATTTTATTGGTTTGACCATCTTTATGTAAAATTAATGGTTATATTGATTAATATCTATGAAAGGATAATTTAATGAAATATGTTTGTGTAGCTCAGTGAAATCAGTTGGGGGATTATGTTAAGAAGATAGTGTATCACTCAGAATCATACAATAGTCAAATATGTGATAGCACCTCAGCATATATATTTATCTATTGTGTTAGCCATTACTACAATGCATATGAAGAAACAATCAAACATCACTCGACATTTCTTGAAGGATGCCCCTAAGTTTTATACAACAACTAATTTCAATTTGAAACATATGTGAACACGTGTATTTTATGCCTTCCCTATTAATCATCTAGAAGATGTACTTGCACGAAGATGGCACCCAATTTTTGTGCAATTCGAGTGCACAAGCGTAATTTTTCAAGGATGCATACATGTACTTGGAAATGCGATCACATTTGTTTTCATTTAGGTTTGGCCTTCACTGAACCTCCATGTCAAGCTTTTGTCATACATACATCAAACTCCCTATAGCACTTGCATATGGAAAATATGCCATGTTCTTTCTTTCTTCTTATGTCCTTGGATGTTGTATAACAATTGGTTTTTCCCCAACTAAAATTGGTACCTTCACTAGTTTATAATTTTACATGTTGAACAGCTTAAGAATTGTCTCAATGTAGTTCCTTTGATTTATCTAGATTCTCCTAATTGTGTGGTCTCTCTTGATACCCATTCCAATAATGAAATGTACAGCATCAAGATCCTTCACGTCAAATTTGGAGCATGGTTGCATTCACCTCCTTGATTACACCCATGTTGTTTCCAATTAGCAACATGTCGTCAACATACAATACTACATATATGAAACACTTGCCTTTCAACTTGAGACATACATAATTATTAGCTTAGCTTCTCACAAACATAAATCCCTAGATGTACATGTCAAACTTCTGGTATCACATGTTGGGTGATTGCTTTATACCATAAAGGTACTTCCTCGGGTTACAAACTCACATCTCCTTACAAATCCATGAGGTTGTTTCAGGTAGATTTATTCTTCCAAATCACCATGTAGAAATGTTGTCTTTATGTCTATTTTTTCTATTTATAAAGCAAATGGTGTATCTAAAGACATCAATACTTTGATGGAAGTTAATTTTGCAATAGGGGAAAATATCTCACCAAAACTCCCTTCACTTGAGAATGACCATTTTCCACCCAACAAGCCTTGTACTTGTCAACTTGACCTGTTACATTCAACTTTTTCTTGAACACCCACTTTCAACCAACAAAATTCCTTCCATCATGTAATTTGACCAATTCGACGTCTCATTCTTGTGCAAAGAATCCATTTCTTCCCTCGTGCATTTTGTCTAGAGTTTATGATCAAGATTTAAACAGGAATGTAACAAATTACAGATATAACCATAAATACAGAGATGTAGCAGAAATAACACTTCCTTTGATTAACATCAAATAATGAAATATGCTTACAAACAATATGGAAATAATACTACCTCGGCGATGGTAGCTTATCCTTGAGAAGAGATGTGGTGGCTACATGCCTCTGAACTATGTTACAATGAGGCTCAAGGACCTTTTTATTATTGAACAATAAGAGAAAAACCTAAAAAATCAAAACGATAACCCGAGGAGATGTAACACCAAGAGTTTATGGGCCTCGTTGAGGTTAGTTGGGCAGCCAACTTCCCGAGGTCGTTACTTGGTCATATTATCTCCATTTTATGTGCATGATACCCAATTGGAAAGATCTCTCCGAGTTTTACAAAGGAAAAAATGACATACCATTGGTTGTTGGTGGTAGACTTCTAAAAAAAACATCGTTTAGGGCCTCAAAATAGCTCCGGAAGTTTAGGACCCGAAAAATGCTAAAAATAGTAAACTGTGCTACAATTAAGGAAACTAAAAAAAATGAAAGAACAATGGTGGGGGTCCACATGGAATCGGCAGGTGGCCACCAATATCCACTTGGATCATTCCTCCCCCCTTAGGAAGCAATGATATCCATTGTGTTGAGTTCCTCCATGAGATGAGGAAACTTCTGCTAAACTTGGTCCCTAGTGAGCCACTTGCCCTGGTGAAGGAGTTGGCCTGCTTTACAACTCGATATAGTTGGATCTTTTGTTGGCTAGTGTTCTTGATCTACGTGTCCATGATCTGATCAGTTGCAACTTGTTCTATGCAATCTGGATTTAACTCTGTTGGTGTCAGTTGTTCTACAATATCGAATGTGTCTAGTAATGGTGGAAAGTATGGCCGAAGGCGATCCACATTAAACACTGGGTGCAAGCCAAGGAATGGGGGAATGTTGGGCTCAAAAGAATTATCTCCCATAGCCTTAGTGATGGTGTATGGCCCATATCGAAGTATGTGAATCTTGCGGTGGGGCCCAGTGAAGCGCTCCATATGCAAATGTAGCCAAACTTTCTCGCCCACCTGGAACTTGTGTGGCACCCGATGATGATCATGTCATTGCTTATACTTGGCATTTGTTTGTCCAATATGTCATGGACCTGTTGGCGAATGTATTGAATATGCTCAATGAAGCTATATTCCTTGTCGGCTTCGGACTGGACATGAGCCGAATCTCCTTGAGTCACTGTAATTGGTATGGCCACATCAATGGGACATAGTGGCTGGAACCCCAAGCCCACCTGAAGAGGGTTGTGGCTAGTCGAGCTGTGGAGAGCCCAGTTGTAGCTATGTTGGACATAGGGGAAGCTCTCATCCCATTTGCGTGGATGCTTTGAGTTGTACATGCATAGAATGGCTACGATCATCCTATTGATGATCTCTATCTGGCCATTAGTTTGGGGATGGAAAGCTGTGGAATTAGTGAGCTTGGTATCCAACATCGACCAGAGACTGGACCAAAATGTACTAAGGAACCTGTTGTCCCGATCTGAGATGATAGACTGCGGGATCCAAAAGTGTACCCACACTCGTTCAAAGAAGAGTTTTGTAGTGGCTTCTGTTGTGATACTCTTCTTGCATGCCGCTATAATGGCCATCTTCGAGAATCAGTCGACGACCACAAAAACACAGTTATTGCCATGCTTAGTAGAAGGAAGTCCTAACATGTAATCCATGGAGATGGATTCCCAAGGTCGACTAGGGGTAGGTAACAAAGTATAGATACCTTGCTTCTTGATGGTTGGTTTAGCGATGTCGCAAACAGTGCAGGATCTGATGTCGAAGATTTGGCCAACAAATATTCTTTTGCAGTACTGCCATGGTTTTCTCGACCTCGAAATGCCTGGCGGCCCGACTGTAGTGCGCTTCCCAAATCATCTTCCCATGCTTGCTTGAAGGAACACAAAGGTGTCCCATATGGCATAACAGAGCATCCTGGAGGTGAAAACCTGGAACTTGCTGACCCTCCAAGAGCATATGATATGTGTGGCCGAATTCCGGGTCACTTTTGTAGAGAAGTGGCCAAACAGAATTATCATGCCCACAAGAGTTTAGCACAGCAGTTAACGCCATGATCGGTGGTCGGTTGAGGCAATTTGCAACATTATTTCTATTGCCCTTCTTGTACTTGATATTAAAATGGAAATGTTGCAGGTATGTAAACCACTTCTGATGGTGATCATTCTGCAACTTCCCTTGCATCTATATGAATTGTAGGGGTCGGTAGGTGGAGCTACCTTCGGTATCATGTACAACTTATATCCTAATGTAACAATAATAATGTGAGGCCTTGAATCATACACAACATGTCGCTTCCACAAGTATGGTTGGCCTAATAATACATCACAAATATCAAGAGGAGAAACATCACATAATACCTCATCCGTGAAGGCCTTGATGTTGTATGGAAGGCGACATTGTTGGCTCATGTGCAGATCCCATCCTTGGTGAAGCCACCCATTAGTGTAAGGTTTTGGGTGTGTTGTGGTCGGTAAGCCCAGCCTTTTCACGACCTTTGCTGCAATGAGGTTCTTTTGGCTCTCACTGTCGACAATGAACTGTAGCAGGGAACTCTTCACCTGCATCTGGGAGTAGAAGAGACACTCCTCCTCCGCTGGATCTTTAGGTTCCTCATTTTGGATCTTTGTGGTAGTGACGATAGCATTGGGCTCTGCATCAATAATCTTCCTCCCTTTTTCATTCCCCTTGTCGGGTTCTGACTCAGAGTCGGAACTTGCATCTGATTCTAAAGCCGTTAGTTCGGCCACCAGTGATTGCTTGGCCCAACACTCGCTTGTGTTGTGGGTGGAGCTCTTATGGAACTCACACCACTTTCCCGTGCCCTTCTTCAGCTTTGCAGTGTTGTCCTTTGCTTGTGGTCTTGGCGGGTTGTCCTAGGTCGTCCCGTCTTGTCTTTGTCCTTTGTTTTGTGGTTTGGGGGCACCTTTCCCTTGCTTCGGATTCACAGATCCAAAGTCTCGCTTCTTATATTTAAACTTATGCTCGGTAGAATTTCCCACTATAGATCACCAAATAATGCAATATAATAAAGCAAAATACTTGATGTACTTCTACAAACAAACTTGCAGAAGCTTAATCTATTTTGAGCAAGATAAAATGGAACACATATAACAAAGAATGAGAAATGAATCACACATGAACATAGAAGAATACTTTGGGGACAGCCTCAGCGAAAAACCCCGATCTCTTGATTATCATACAAGTGGAAATATCTCTAGATTACACAAAGCTTTAGCTTACAAGCTATCCAACTCTCACTATAATCCCTCAATGCTGCTCATAGACTAAATAGACACAACATATGCCTTCCTCCAGTCCTCCAAGCCTCCTATTTCCTTGCGCAATTTCTCCTGGGTCCTCTGGCTCCCACCTATGCGAATTCACCTCTCACACAACTCACCAAACTCAGAAGTAACTGTGCAATCTCCAAGAAATGAATTCCTTTTGCATGCAAGAGATATCCTCAATGGAATATTCCTGCAACTGATAGTACATTGTCCCATCATCTGATCTCAACTGGGTCTCTGACTGAACTGACATGCATGAGTTATTTA
>APFE030756043.1:37024-51463 GCA_000404065.3 Pinus taeda
ACTTCCATGCCTAGAAAGTAGTGCATAAGACCCATGTCTTTCATCTCGAACTCTCTTGCAAGGTCCTCCTTGCAAGACTTGATCAACTGATCATCACCTGTCAATATCATATCATCAACATAAAGAACAATGATCAATAGCTTACCTTCTACCATGATGTGGTAAACGTTCGCATCTGCTTCACTCTTTGTGAAGCTCAACCCTGTGAAATAGCTGTCGATCCTGGTGTACCAAGCACGAGGTGCTTGCTTCAGCCCATACAAGCTCTCTTGAGTCGGTACACATGCGACTCACAATCGAAGGTCTCAAAACCTTCCGGCTACTCTATGTACACCTCTTCCTCAATCCTGCCATTGAGGAACACAGTCTTCACATCCATCTAATGGATCCTCCAACCCATTTGAGCTGATAGTGCCAACATCGATCTGATAGATGAGTACCTTGCTATTGGAGCAAAAGTCTCATCGTAGTCGATCCCCTCGACCTGTGAGAAACCACGGGCAACAAACCTTGCCTTATGTTTCTCAACACTACCATCAGCTACTTGCTTTACCTTGTAAAGCCATTGGGAACTCACTACTGAATTGTCCTCTGGTCTTGGGACAACATCCCAAACACTGTTATGAACGATGGAGTCATACTCCTCCACCATAGCATCAACCCAGACTGGATGCTGCACTGCTTCCCCAAAGGAAGAAGGTTCGGCCTCTACACACTCCCCAACCAGGGCCATGTAACCAGTGTACCACTTGGGTGACCTCCTCTGTCTGTGCTGAGAAGTTGGCTATCCCACATTCTCTCTCACATCCAGCATCAATCTATCGACTTCCCTTGAGCTTTTCCACCCATCTCTAGAAGACTCTGCATGAGTGGATGTCTCCACTCCCAGATCCTCTGCATGCGGTTGCTCCACATCAATCTGAGGCTCCTCCTCCTTAGGAACTAAAAGTTCCTCCTCTGCATGCAACTTGAGCTCCCTCTCAAGTGATACTCGCATGGCTTTCTGCTCATCGAACTTCAGATCTCTGCGTACCACTGTCCTCTGACTAGTAGGAAATAACACCTGATAGTTGTGGGGTGTATCAGTGTACCCCACAAGTATCCCCAACTCAGTTGTTGGATCTAGCTTCTTCCGGTTATCTTTGGTCACATGGAAATAAACTGATGATCCAAAGATCCTAAAGTGACTCACATCTGGTCTCTTCCTAGAGAAGGCCTCCACTGGTGTCTTCATTCCTAGTATACGATGCAGGCTTCTATTCTGCAAGTATACTACGGTATTGCATGCCTCAGCCCACAAATGAAGTGGTAGGCTTTGATCATGCAGCATCGCTTGAGCTGCTCCCATAATCGATCTGTTCTTCCTTTAAGCCACCCCATTCTGTTGTGGGTTATGGGGTGTCGTCAACTCCCGTTTAATTCCTTCTGCTGCACAGAAGTCCTTAAACTGTTGGGAGGCATACTCTCCACCATAGTCGCTACGCAAGGCCCTTGTTTTCTTTCCAGATTCTTTCTTTGCCAAGGCTTTGAGCTCACAAAACCTTGGGAAGGTTTGATCCTTCTTCTGCATGAAGTAGATCCAACATCTACGAGAAAAATCATCAATAAAAATAACATAGTATCTTTTTTTAATGGTGGAGGCTGTAGAGAATGGTCCACACACATCTGTATGAACTCGCTCCAGGATTTCTCCAGCTCTACTGTCTCGATCATGAAAGGAAGATTTTGCATACTTACCCAAGTTACAACCATTGCATGTATCCATTTGCTCTAGTTTTCCCTCGGGAAGTTCGGTATAAATCTACTGCATGATCTTCAAGGCCCCATGGTGCAAGTGGCCCAATCTTCAATGCCATAGCTCGCCAATATCTTGGCTCTGCACCCACTCTGCTTTGGAACTCCATGCAGCACAGTTGTCTACCTCTAGCTTGTAGAGATTCTTTACTCAAATCCCAATCCTCTTGGTCTGTCTAGTGCTGATGTGCCTCAAGAATGCCTTTCCTTTACTAAAGACTACATCATAGCCTTTGTCTTCTAGCATAGCGACAGACATAAGATTCTTCTTCAGACCAGGCACATACTTTACATCAGTTAGGGTGAGAGGAGCTCCATGCTCCCTCTGAAACACAACTTTACCTTCACCTGAAACACGATACTTTCCATCATCACCCATCTCGATGCACATCTGGAGGCCCTTCTCCTCCAAGGTACTGAAAAGATTCTTGTTGCCAATCATGTGGAATGAGGCTCCACTTTCTAGGTACCAAACAAATCCCACCATCGATGAAACCATGCATGCGATGAGGGTGAAATCCAATTCGTACTGTGAGACCAATGCCTCACCATCTAATCCCTTAGAGGATCCCTTCTTGGATTTCTTCTATGGGCAATTCGTAGAATAATGGCCCACCTCATGACAATGAAAGCATCTCACTTTTGATTTGTCAATATTCTTCCCACCATGGGAAGAACTGGATTTGGAATGGGATGCATTCCATTTCCCTTTCCTTGCCTTACTCGCTAAGGCTAGATTTTCTTCATCATCTTGCTTTGATGAAGATCCATCTCTGGTGCTTCTCCTTTTCTCCTCCTACATCAGATCCGATCAAACTCGTTCCCAAACTAGCAGTTTCTCTCTTCTATTTACTGAGTCTTGGTAGCTATGCCAGCTCTTAGGAAGACCAAGGAGAGCAAGACGCACCATGTCATCATCGGCTGTCATGATCCCTAAACTTCTAAGCTCATCCCTGCAGGTGGTGAGCTTGTTTAAATAGATCGTGTCGCCCTTTTCACACTTGATTTTCCGAAGCTTGTCTTTTAGCGCCAACTTCCTCTGATTTTTGTTGTTCTGATATAGATCCTTCAATGTTTTCCACATTGAAAACAACGTCTCCTTCCCATGGAGACTCGAGACTATGTGATCTCGAAATCCCTCCAGAAGAATCCTCCTCGCTCTAGCCACACATTTCTTCCATTCCACCAATTCTTGGGCATTAGCAGTTGCTAGCTTAGGGACTTCTTGATCAATGAACTCCTTCAAACTGTTGTCCTTTAATACCGTTTCCATGTGATCCTTCCAGGATATATAATTTGACCTGCCATCAAGGGCAGACTCGAGTCTCAAACTGTTGAACGCCACTAGTGAAATTTGAGATGTGATAAGAATTCGATTTCTATAATTAGGAACTTCAAACTTTGAACTTCTCCCTTCTTTGTATACTATTCTTCGCTTTGATAGCCTGGCTCTGATACAATGTAGAATTTTCCACTGTAGATCACTAGATAATTCAATACACTAAAGCAAAATACTTGATCTACTTCTACAAACAAACTTGTGGAAGCTTAATCAATTTTGAGCAAGATCAAATAGAACACATATAATAGAGAATGAGAAATCAATTACACATGAACACAAAAGAATACTCTGGGGAAAGCCTAGGCTAAAAACCCCGATCTTTGTATTATCATAGAAATGGAAATATCTCCGGATTACACAAAGCTTTAGCTCACAAGCTATCTAGCTCTCAGTACAATCCCTAAATGTTGCTCATAGACTGAATAGACACAACATATGCCTTCCTCCAGTCCTCCAAACCTCCTATTTCCTTGCGCAGTTTCTCCTGGGTCCTTTGGCTACCACCTGTGTGAAATCACCTCTCACACAACTCATCAAACTCAGAAGTAACTGTGCAATCTCCAAGGAATGAATTCCTTCTGCATGCAAGAGATATCCTCAATGGAATATTCCTGCAACTAATAGTACATTGTCCCATCATCTGATCTCAACTGGGTCTCTGACTGAACTAACATGCATGAGTTATTTATGAGAGAATATTCAGTTAACTGAAGTGCAGTAGTTACATGCATGTATGCATTAACTAACTGAACTCATAATCAGTTCCACAAACTGTTGGAACTAATCTAACTGGAATTAACTCAATTAACTGAGCTAACTAATCACAACTCAAAGTACAACTCATCCTGATCTCCTTAATCAAGGGATAACTTCCTCAATCAAAGAAGAAACTATTGCATGTCTTCACATAGACTTTGTGTTTGATTTTCTCCAACTAATTAACTCAAGATGAATTGATTAATTATTTTTCAAACAGCTGCTAAGATCAAATTAGAATTTTAATTCTCAATTTTAGTTTAGGGACTAACTAAAATTGGAATGTATCCTGAAATTCTATTTATAGCAGTGCTATATTTAGCATTTCTTGTTGCTATTTTCAACAGTGTTGTGGGTGGAGCTCTTATGGAACTCACACCACTTTCCTGTGCCCTTCTTCGGCTTTGCAGTGTTGTCCTTTTCTTGTGGTCTTGGCGAGTTGTCCTAGGTCGTCCCTCCTTGGCTTTGCCCTTTGTTTTGTGGTTTGGGGGCACCTTTCCCTTGCTTCAGATTCACAAATCCAAAGTCTCGCTTCTTATATTTAAACTTCTGTTCGATCTTGACAGCATATCGGTACGTTGTGCTGAGCAAGGAGATGTCCAGGAACTCCATCTCGTCCTGGATGTATATATGTAGGAAGCCATGGTACTTGAGTACCAAATGTTTCTCAAAATCCTTGATTCCCAACTTCGTGCGCAGGGTATGAAAAAAATTAGTAAACTCTAGCACATCTTGGTCCCTTCCCTACCGCAACATGGTCCACTTTATGTATTTTTCCTCATAGCTCCTGACAGGGTAGTACTACTCCTTGATGGCATCTTGGAATGAATTCCAAGTGGGAGCAGCTAAAAACAGTGAGTTCGTACTTTCATCCTTCTGCTCACAATAGGTTTCCCACCAGTCCTTGATGTGCAGGGCGGCTTTGAGAAGAGAAAAAGTAATATTTTCTCGGCTGGAAAAAGCATGAACAAAAAAAATCCTTCTAACAGATTCAACCATTTATCTACGACATTTGCATCTATTTGGCCCTCAAATATGGGAATGTCAAAATTTACTTGTACCTTAAAAGGTGTGGAGCCTCCAGAGTGGCTGTTGGATGTGGATGCGCCGCCGGTGGGCAACCGTTGAAGAATTTGGGCAAAGTTATCCATCATTGCATTTATTTGTTTCTTGAGGGCCTCCTCGAGCAATATTTTGATAAGATCTCCTGCTCCCTCGTCTTTCTTTTCTTCCTCCACGGGAGGCCGTCGGGATTTATGAGGCTGGACTTGCAAAGGTTTGACCAGTTCGAGCCCTAACTCCTTATATTCCGACCTCGTTGGGGACATCCAAAGAAAAATAGAGAAAGAGCAGACCGCTCTGATACCACTGATTCAGATTTAAACAGGAACATGACAAATTACAGATATAATCATAAATACATAGATGTAGCAGAAATAACACTTCCTTTGATTAATATCAAATAATGAAATATGCTTACAAATAGTATGGAAATGATACTAGCTCGACGATGGTAGCTTATCTCTAAGAAGAGATGTGGTGGCTACATGCCTCTGAACTGTGTTACAATGAGGCTCAGGGGCCTTTTTATTATTGAACAATAAGAGCAAACACTAACCCAAGGAGATGTATCACCAACAGTTTATGGGCCTCGTTGGGGTTAGTTGGGCAGCCAACTTCTCGGGGTCGTGACTTGGTTATATTATCTCCATTTGATGCACATGATACCCTGTTGGAAAGATCTCTTCGAGGACTACGAAGGAAAACATATCTTACAATTCGTTATTGGCGGTAGATTGCCAAAAAACTTCGTTTAGGGCTTCAATATGGCTCTAGAAGTTTAGGACTTGAAAAAACTGCTAAAAATAGTAAATTGTGCTATAATTAAGGAAACTGAAAAAATTGAAAGAACAATGGTGGGTGTCCACGTGGAATTGGGGGGTGGCCACCAATATCCACCTGGATTAGTTTATCCTTTGTCGAGTCAACTACCTCCTCGTCTGACCTAGGTTCACCGTCGATGGCATATGGTACAAAACAAACCAGAATTCAAGTGTGATATACCATTTAGGTTCTTTCCTTACTCAACTAGACCTCCTTAGAATTAGAGTTTGTTATTTCACCTTTTCATCCTACTTAATTGACTTATCTGAGTCACACTTTTTTGAATTCAAGTAGAACACTAATTTTTATTTTTCATTTTCCTTTTCTAGAGTCTCTTCCATCCTGGAAGTACATATAACTTCCCTCTCGACTATAAAATATATTCATTGTCACTAGATCCCACAACTTATCTCCATTCATTCCATACTTGTTTCCAATGGAAATACACTTGAATGCCTTGTGATCTAGATTTGTCCTCTGGGATATGGATGAAATCCTCACAACCAAAGACTTTGAAATGTGCGGGTCTTGGATTTTTACCAAACCTTTCTTCAAATGGATTTTTGTTGACCAATGTTGATGATGAAGACCTATTCACCAGGTAACATGCAGAGTTGGATACCTCCACCCAGAAGAATCGTGCCAACCCCACACTATGAAACATGCTTGTCTCCTTTTCCATCAATTCCTTGCTCATTCTTTTTGCAATTCCATTATGTTGAGTATATGTATTAGTCGTATGGTGCACTATTATGCTCTTAGCATAACTACTCAAACTCTTTATCTCATAATTCACCCCCATTGTCAATTCTTAGAACCTTTATCTTCCTATTGGTATTGAATAGAAATAGAAATTATAATAGAATTGACATGTACATTGAAATTTATTCATTGACTTTAGTGTACATGCATTGATTTATGTTACATTTTTCATCATTTCTAGATCAAAACTTCAGAGTAATACTTTGAATAATAATCTCTATGTTCTCAACAAATTGAGGAAACTCAATAAATTTCAAATGGTTCGAATAATTTTAGACATATACATATGCACATAATGTCATTAGTCTACAAAGTAAATGCGTTGATAGAGTACTTCGATGAGGATTAAGTGAGACATTTGTATGAAAATCACAATATGGAGTTCGAATTTTGACAGGAAAAAAAAAAAGAAAGCATAATTAGAAAAATACCATTGTCTTATGAACATAATCCTCCAATTGAATTCATTGGGTTTCACAAATTAAAAACACTACAATAGACATATAAAGAGAGTGAAAAGGAAGATTAACACTATTTGCAGTCAATCCTATGAAAACCAATGAAAACCAGATAGTAAAAATTCGATTTTTAAGATTTGTAAGAATAATATCGTCATGTCAGTAGACATAAACCTGAAATTTATGGAATCTTTATAATTCTAAAAAAAAAAAAAATTGTGGAATTGCATTAATTTCAGTATACAATTTTCATCATTTCTAGATTAGTGCATGATCCAGGGGATCAGAAAAATGCTAAAAAATGAAAGTGCTCAAAATCACCTAAAACTAGCACCAAATTGCAGCGCTCATCATTCTAAATCCAACACCACTTGAATCGCCTCAAATCAATGTCATATGCTCAAGTTATGATGTTATGAAGTTTTGGTTCAACAACTAAAAAATTTGCAGGTTGGATGACTAGGTTGCTGACTGGGTGGTCTGTACTGTCGATGTCAACATGACAATTGGGAATACAAGAGGCCAATCATATCTCACCAAGTGTTAGTTCGTAAAAGATATATTTGGCATCATTTCATTGACTCGTGGGTGTGAAGTGGCCCAATTAGAGGCTGCCACGTGGCTCAATGAGCAGGTGCCACAGGGCGCCTCATGGTTGGCCAAAAAATTTACAAAGGGGCTTGAAGGCCTCGATGGGGTTCGACCCCTCGACCTAACATGAACAAACTCCACACTCTACCGTTGGACCACAAGTTGGTTCTTAATAGCTATTGTCACCACTGTTATTTAAAATTTATTAGTTGCGCATATGGGGGAGAGGGGTTGGGCATTAACCTTGGCCCTTGGTCATCACGTAGTGCACCAGGACAACGACAACACAAAGTTGGAGGGGAAAGGTGATCGAAGTCTGGTTAGGGGTAAAAATTTGCTCAAAACAAAAAGTGCTCAAAATCGCTCAAAACCCAAATGACCGCGTCCATCTTAGCGATATGATCCCAACACAACTCATTTCACTCAAAACGAAGTTCGTATGAGAAAGATAGAGCCTATTGTTTGTTTTGTCAAACAAGCAATTTTTGGGTATAGCGCTCGCTGGGATGCTGACCAGGCATCCATACAGCATAGTCAGCAAAAAAAATATTTCAAGGAATATTCCCATAATATTTTGACATACCGCCCAATCAGATTGTGGCAAGTGTCTATATGATATTGGTCTATGGCATTTTAGGTGGACCAATGAGAGGCTGACACATGGCAAGCACTGAGGCCACCACGTGCCCTCTCAAAGGTCAGGTAAAATTATTTGCAGGTTGAAAAAATCGAACCCGTGACCTCACCCGCACAAGCCCTACGTTATGCCGCACACATGTTTCTTAATAAACATAGGGTGCAATGTTTATTTCAAGGTTAATACATGGTGGATTGGGAGGTAACTGCTAGCATTTATCCTCCGAATGTGACCAAGTTTGCAAACCGACGACCAATGCTAATTACTAACTGTGTGGATTAAATGGGATTAGCATTAATTAACCTGTAATTATCCTTAATTAATGGTGGCAATCAAATTGGCGACTGTTTAGGCAGGTCTGCTAAATCTAACACCACTCCAAATTTGGCTAGGTTAACTAGAGTTTCTCCAGATTTGGTGGAGTTTTCCTAGGGAAAATTGAAGAGGCCATAACTTCGGCAGTTTTCGACCAATTTTGGCTCAAAAAGAGTCATTCCTAGATGATTTGGATGCTTTGAACATAATGGAATAGGTTTCAGAGATAGAAAGGCACTTTTGTATGTGATTTTTCTACGTTTAAATTTAAGGAAGCCTAGGGCCACTAGGGGAGGAGGTCAAGCCTAGATCATCTAATGTCCAATTGCAGAGCTTGGAAAGTCATTTTTGGGGTTTTTGGGTCTTCTAAATCCAATGGAACAGGTTGAAAATCCATTGGAGCACTACAGGTGCATGTAATCAGAGAATTGACCATTAATCCAAAGAGGGTCTAGCCATTGAAGCAGGTCTAAGGAGATGTAGGTCAGGAGGGGTGAACTCCTTTATCAAATTTGTGTTATGAGTTTGTTGTGTTTTATTTCTCTACAATTTACTTGTTGTATATGTGTTTTAAACAACTAATTAACCTCATAAATTTCTCATAAAATACACTCAACACTTGACAGATAATTCCTCACATTTTGGTTAATTTGGGACGATCCTAAACACATATTTTTATTACTGATGAGAGAGCTTGCATAGAATTAACAAGTTCTCCCAACATTCAGATCAAGTTGGTATCAGAGCACTGTTTTTTGATTTTAACACTGAGATGGTTTGCCAAGGTTAGCTAGAAAATTAGCTATTGGTTTTGTATTTTTGCAAGGAGAATTAACTGTTTGTAAGTTTATGTGTGTAAGCTAAAGAAGGGAGATGCTTCTTTGTTGAGAAACTTTTTAAAGCTTTGTGAATCTTTTTTGATGCATTACAAGTGTAATGGAAACTTCAACAAGTGATGTTTCTAATCCATCTTCCTTAGCAAGACTCTTTAATTTAGATATGTTGCAAGAGCTTATCATCATGAGATATATGGTGCAAGAGACGAATGATGATAGGAAGGCGAATACTATACTTCAAGAGGATTTTATGGCCATGAAGGAGGAAAAGAAAGAGCTTCTTGAAAAGATGCATGAGATGGATCTTCAACTCCATGATGCCAAGGAAACCCTAGCCAAGTATGTGCATGAAAATGACGTATACAATTCAGGTTTATCTTCAATTTCCTCTCAAAACGAATGTTTTGGTGCTTTTGAAAGACACACTAGAGGATTAGGGTCCAAATTATTGATGAAGATGGGTTATGAAGGTAAAGGGTTAGGCAAACATGCACAAGGCATAGTTGATCCAATTGTTGTTGATGAAAGGCCTAGGTATTTGGGTCTTGGTTATGGACAACATGATGGAGGATGCTCCAAAGACAAGGAGGCACATGAAGGTGTTCCAAGAAGGACTTTCATTACATATTCATTACCTCAAGCTTGTGAAGTTTGTGTTCATGAGGAATGCAAAAGTGTTATACCCACTTTGCAAGAAGATGCTCATAAGCATGCAACTAGTGGAAATGGAAAACAAGAGGATGTTGAAAGCTCTAAGGCCATTGAAACCATTGCTGGTATTCTAAAGAGAGACACTACCTCATCAAATTCGCTTCCTCAAGAAGGCGACAAAGGTGAATGTGCAAGGTATAAATCTGCCTTTAATCAAGTTTCTTTTGATTATGATAAACATGGTAAATCTTCACATACGATTTAGAGAAAATTTACATGTTTCTTTTGTGGTTTGAATAACCATACTACTTCAAGGTGTTGGAAGAGGATAGCCATACATAGGAAAATTTCAAAACAAAAGAGACAGAAAGCCAAAGGTCCATTGGATAATGGAAACCATGTTGAAAAGAAGATGCAATTATTTTTCACTCATTGCCATAAGTAAGGTCATCTTGTAGACAAGTGTTGTACTTTGCAACCAACAAGTCATCCATGACATTTGAAGAAGGTGGAGAGAGCTTTTGGCAAGAATGGAAAAGAGGATTCCATAATTGATGTGGGTCAGGATGATACACATGATGAAGTGCAGCTGAAAGAAGCACCATTGAAATGGTTTGTAAAGAGATGGTTAGATTTATTAACCAATTAAGGCCTTGCATTTCTTTTGATAATTGATGCAAATCTTGCCTTATTGATGCATTTCCTTGTTATTTGTATGCATTTCTTTTCTCCTGAAAGTATGTTGGATATTGCATGAAGCAAGATGTTGGAAAAGTAGAGTTATGTTGACTCACTTTGATGCAACAAAGATGGCAATTTGCAACTACAAATTTGCATGCATGTTGCATTCTTGAACTTTCATGTTTACACGTGCTACACACCATTTTGTCATTGTCCTTGTACTCCCTGTTCCTTGATATTGGAGGGCCTCTATAGTGAAACCTACATGCTTTCCCTTCATAAAGAAACCCCCATTGTGTCCCTCTTCATGATTAGATCAATTCCCTTTTGCACCATTTCCCCTGAACCTTGTGTTTTTGCCCCGTTTAGAAGGCCAACACTAATGACCTTTATCTCCCCCATGCCAATTTGCAGATATTAGCACTATCCCTAGCACCGACTGGAGCGACTGAGCTGTGTTCCAGTCACGCTGGTCCTGTTATGGAATGTTTTTTAAATTAGAAGCCAAAGCTTCTAGCTCTAGAAGCTTCGTAACAAAAGTCTGGTAAATGGTTTACCCGAATGGGGTCGAGAATGTTAGTTTGGGCTCCTTTCCCTTATAATGATGGAGCTACCTCATGGGATAAGCCCTTCTCCCATGAGAATAGGATCCATCTCCCATCCATTCATCCTATATAAACCTCCATTTTTCCCAAGCACAAGCTAGTGTTGTGTAGAAATTTCTCTTTTCCCACCCCGGTTTTCAGTTTCACCTTATTTCTCCAAAATAGTTAAATGCCCTTTCCCATATCCATACATTCAATAGCTAGAAAATAAATTTTGTTGAAAACACAAATTCTGAAAATATTACAGAATGCTGGAAAATGCAAAAATAAATATCAGCACATACAAACAGCCATTCAACACATTTAAACACAGTTATTTTTGGTCAAGGTGACCCTGGAAAAACCCCCTACAACTCTTGGGGAGAACCAGTTCGAAAGCTCCTTCTTATTTCTGGAAAATGCTTCTTACAGTGAGAGAAATATTCAACAAAAAATCAGCAAGCAAACTTTTACAACTTATCTCGTTTTCCATGCCTCACAGCCAACTAGAAAAACTTGTAAACAGCAAAACAGAACAGCAATAAATGTTGTACGGCCTCCTCGATTTTTGTGCCCAAATTTCAACCTTTAATGCTGTTGTACGGATTGCCTAGAAAAGCGTGCAAGCTGCCATAAATGTTGTTGTACGGTTTTCCTCTATTTCTGTGCAGAAAAATAGCAGTACAACTGTACAAATTTTTGCCTAGAAAAGCGTGCCAAGGAACAGCGGCTTGTTGTATGGCCTCCCTTGAAAAACGTGTCAGCAAACTTTAGATTTTCTACTCCTCGATTTTTGTGCTAACTTGCTGTACGGCGTCCTTGGAATCTAAACCAAAACTGCTATATGACTTTTCTAGAAAATCGTGTCCAAAATCTGTCTTTCACTTTGTGCTAACTCAGCTGTACGGACTTGCTGAAACGCTGCCTTGGAATGTGTGCCAAACTACTCCCTCCTTCTCCTCACTGTCCAGAAATATCCCTTGCTCTTTTTCTCTCCTTCTCTCAATCTGCTCATGAAAGAATAATGAATGACCTTTTCCTCCTTTCCCTCCTTTAATCTAACCCTAAGTGACTTTTGGGGAATCCCTAAATCCAATGGCTGAAATAGATTGAGATCTAGGGCTGAGATTAAATGCTCATTTAAATCTCACTTTCTATTTTTTAATTCACCCCACTTTACTAAAGGCCCACTTAGTCATTTATGTCCAAAGTCATTTTTCCTTTCTAATTTTACATTGACTTTATTAAAGTCACTTTAAAATTAGACTTTAGTAACTTTATCACTTAAAGTCACTTTTAAATTAGATTTGACTTTATAAAAACTATAAAGTCACTTTAGGAGAAAAATTAAATTCTTTTGGACACTTTTCCCTAGGCCAAAGATCAAAGCCTTAGGGAACCACCTGTCCTCCGGTACCAAATTTCAACAATCCCTCTTACCGAGGAAGGTGTTCCTCACCACACCCATCTTGTCTCTGAAGTAGAAATGCTTGCCCCGTGGTAAGGCTTTGGTAAGAATATCTACAACCTGCTCATCAATGGGAATATACTCAAGCTTCACAACTCCCTTCTGAACATAGTCTCTGATGAAATGATATTTGATCCCGATATGCTTTGCCCTGTCATGAAATACTGGATTCTCTGTGAGTTTAATGCAACTTTGATTATCACAGTAAATCACTGAAGGTCTCAACGGTTGACCAAATAAGCCAAACAACATCTTGCAAAGCCAGATGGCCTCACAACTAGCTAGGCTGGCTGCCATATACTCTGCTTCCGCTGAACTCAATGCTACTAACTGCTCCTTCCGGCTGAACCATGACACTACTGCTAGACCCAACCCAAAACAGCACCCTAAAGTGCTCTTCCTATCAGAAGCACAACCTGCCCAATCAGGATCAGTATAACCTGCCAATCTCACTCCATCCCCCTTCCTATAGTCCAGACCATAATCCACTGTCCCCTGCAAGTACCGCAAAATGTGTTTTGCAGCCACCCAGTGAACCTTCCTAGGCTCACACATAAACTGACTCATCGTGTTCACTGCAAAACAAATATCTGGTCTAGTGTTGACCAAATACATCAAGGAACCAATCAGCTGCTTGTAGAATGTGGGATCCACCAACTCGGAATCCGAAGCATGAAGCTTCTTCCAGTTGGTGATCATAGATGTTGACATGGGTTTACAATCCTCCATGTGGAATTTGCCAAGGATGTCCACAATATACTTCCCCTACCCCAGGAATAAATGCCCCTCCTCCTGCCACACCTCCAAACCCAAAAAGTAATGCATCAATCCGATGTCTTTCATCTCAAACTTTGCCGCAAGATCTCTCTTGCAGTGCTCCATGAGTCTCTCTGCCCCTGTAATGACCAATTCATCCACATACAGCACCAAAATGAGAGGCTCCTCACCTATCACAATATAGTAAAGGTTCGGATCTGCCTCACTCTTTGTGAAACCCATCCCCTACAAGTATGTATCTATCCTAGAGTACTAAGCTCTGGGAGCTTGCTTCAGGCCATAAAGGGCCTTCTTCAGTCTGCACACATGGGACTCCTTCCCATGCACCTGAAAGCCCTGTGGCTGCTCAATGTACACCTCCTCCTGTATGAAGCCATTGAGAAATGCGGTCTTCACATCCATCTGGTGGATCTTCCAACCCATCTCTGCTGCTATCGATATAATGGAGCGAATCGAAGTATATCGAGCCACGGGAGCGAAGGTCTCCTCATAATCAACTCCCTCTACCTGGGAGAACCCTCCAGCCACAAACCTCACTTTGAATTTCTCAATGCTGCCATCTGCAACATTTTTTACCTTGTAAAGCCATCTAGAAGTAACCACGGATTTGCCCTAAGGCCTCGGCACCACCTCCCAAACATCATTCTTCATGATAGAAGAATATTCCTCCTGCATGGCCTCTCTCCAAACCTACTGGCTAGCTGCCTCCTCAAAGCTAGAAGGCTCAAAGTCAAGGATGCTGGTAGCCATTGCCATATAGCTACAAAACCTCTCAGGTGGTCTACTCTCTCTGACCGGCCTCTTAGGCTCAGCAACAGATGTGGCATCTTTCAAGGTGTCCTGAAGCCACTTGGGCTTCCTCTTCCCTGAGCATGCTTCTCCCATAGGAGATTGAAACTCCTC
>APFE030756043.1:51760-97886 GCA_000404065.3 Pinus taeda
GTATATCGAGCCACGGGAGCGAAGGTCTCCTCATAATCAACTCCCTCTACCTGGGAGAACCCTCCAGCCACAAACCTCACTTTGAATTTCTCAATGCTGCCATCTGCAACATTTTTTACCTTGTAAAGCCATCTAGAAGTAACCACGGATTTGCCCTAAGGCCTCGGCACCACCTCCCAAACATCATTCTTCATGATAGAAGAATATTCCTCCTGCATGGCCTCTCTCCAAACCTACTGGCTAGCTGCCTCCTCAAAGCTAGAAGGCTCAAAGTCAAGGATGCTGGTAGCCATTGCCATATAGCTACAAAACCTCTCAGGTGGTCTACTCTCTCTGACCGGCCTCTTAGGCTCAGCAACAGATGTGGCATCTCTCAAGGTGTCCTAAAGCCACTTGGGCTTCCTCTTCCCTGAGCATACTTCTCCCATTGGAGAATGAAACTCCTCATCATCATCATCATCAGGAGCCTGAACTCCTGACTATCTGTCTGCTATCCTCCTGCCTGCACTTGAACCTGTAGAAGCTGAGGTACAGTGTGAACTGTCCATCAATGGACTCCCTAGTGAACTGCTCTGTGGACTACTCTGCATGATGCCCGAAGCACCATCCCTCTGGCTCGGTGAGCCATTGCTCACTGACGGACCTGACATCGTGATAGATGTACCTCTGGATCCTCCTGATCCCTGCCCACTAGATCCCTGTGACTGACTCAACTGCTGTTGAGGGTTTGGCTGATCCAAATACTCTAACTCCCGTGACCTCCTAAAGGCCATGTCCTCCTCAAACTTCACATCCCACCTGACAACAACTATCCTCTGTGCAGGAATGTAAATCCGAAAGGCCTTTGAGGTCTCACTGTAGCCCACAAAGATACCCTTCTCTGCAGTGGGCTCTAGTTTGGTCCTGTTCTCCTTGGGTATGTAGGAGTACGTAATGCACCCAAAGATATGAAGATGACTAATATCAGGCTTCTTCCCAGAAAAAGCCTCCTTTGGAGTCATGTGCCCCAAGGCACGATGCAGACTCCTGTTCTGCAAATAAACAGCTGTGTTGCAGGCCTCTGCCCACAAGAAAAATGGCAACCCCTGATCATGTAACATGGCTTTGGCAGCCCCTTCAATGGATCTGTTCTTCCTCTCGGCAACCCCGTTTTGCTGGGGGTTGTAAGGAACAGTGAACTCCCTCCTAATGCCTGCCTTTGCACAATAGTCAACAAACTCTCCAAGGGTGTACTCTCCCACATTGTTCGACCTCAAGGACTTGATCTTCTGACCTGTCTATGTCCCCACAAGAGATCTAAACTCCTGAAACTGCTTGAAAACCTCACTCTTGGTCTTCAAGAAATAAATCTAGGTCCTCCTGGAGTGATCATCAATGAATAAAACATAGTACTCATATCCACTCAAGGAAACATGAGACATCCGACCGCTCACATCGGAATGAATTAAATCAAGTATCCCAGTCGTTCTACTGTCACTACTAGGAAAAGGGGATTTGGCAAACTTTCCCATCGCACATCCTCTGCAAGTATCAAAGTGATCAATACTGAAATCTGGCACACCTATAGTGATCTCCCACAAGGTCCTCAAGGCTCCATGATACATATGCCCCATCCTGCGATGCCAAATCTCACATAGCTCTGAACTGCTAGCTCTATTGTCGGTACTACTGCTCAATGCCAAAAGGGGCTAGAATGCAAACTTGTACACCTTTGCATGGCGTACACCTATCACTCTAGCTGAATCAGTTGGAGTGCCCCTGGGATACATCAACACCTGTCCTCCCCTGAACAGTACCTCATATCCTCTGTCCTCCAAAGCTGAGACGGATATGAGGTTCTTCCTCATCCCTGGCACATAAAGAACATCAGACACCTTCAAGGGAGGTTTGGACTCCCTCTGAAATGTCAGTGTCCCCACACCAACTGCTCTAACAACTCTGTCATCACCGAGTACTACCTCTATATCAGTGCCACTCTCTGAAAGCTCTGAGAAGTACTCACTGACTCCTGTCATGTGACGTGAAGCCCCATTGTCCACATATCAGATACCCGAAGATGCTCCGCTAATCGAGGGAAAAACATGCTCCCTCTAAACCTGTGTGGCAGGTGATCCTGCACTAGAGGACTCACACGCAGTGAACCCAAACTCCCGGTCAAAATGATCTACAAAGTCCTCAACCTCTGTTGAAGCTACCATGCTCTGGTTCTTCCCCTTCTTCTTCTTCTTCTCCGGACACACAACTGCATAGTGTCCCATCTTTTCACAATTCCAACACTTCACCTTGGAATAGTCCTTCTGTGTGTTACCCTGTTTACCTTTACCTTTTCCTTTGCCCCCACCATTGCTTGTGGAAGCCTGCTTCTTCTCTTTGCCTTTCTTGCCTCCTACCAACAGTGCTACATCCTCATCTTGCTCAACTGGCTTGGCTTCCCCAAGCTGACCTTTCCTGATCTCTGTCTGAATGTAATCATCCCAAAACCTCTCCCATGTGGGAAGGGTCTCACGTGCATAAACCCCATCAGCAAAGTTCATCCATGAACGGGGGAGGCCATTCACTGCAATATGCACCAACTCAGTGGGTGGAATGATCTCTCCAACTACTACCAACTCATCTTTCACATTAGTAATCTTTGTGAGATATCCAGCTACACTATCATTACCCATCTTAATGGTCTTCAGCTTCTCCTTCAAGACCATTTTCTGGTTCTCATTGGTACTCTGGTAGAGATTGGACAATGCTGTCCACATCCCATGGGCATTTCTCTTTCCTCTCACATGAGGAATGCGATGGTCTTTGACTCCGTCTAGAATCAGTCTCTTACCCATGTTGTTCTTTTTATTATAGGCAGCCAACTGAGTAGCATTAGTAGGCACAACAACATGGTTCTGTGTGGTATGCACCATAATGTCCCAAACTTTTACCTCCTCAAAGATACTCTGCATTCTCTCCTTCCAAACGCTGTAATTGGCATGCCCATCCAACCTATCCTCCACCCTCAATCCCAATGACATCGTGCTGTCCTAAAACTGAAAAATAACACTGCTGTAGTAAAGATAAAACTGTTATTTGTGAAAAATCAGTTTGCTGGAATTTTCTGAGTGAAAAATCAGCAGGCTGTAATTTTCCTCCTTGTTGTCCCAAACTGCACTTCAGCACTCAACCTCTGATACCATGTAGAAATTTCTCTTTTCTCACCCCGGCTTTTAGTTTCACCTTATTTCTCCAAAATAGTTAAATGCCCTTTCCCGTATCCATACATTCAACAACTGAAAAAAAAAAAATTTGCTGAAAACACAAATTCTGGAAATATTACAGAATGTTGGAAAATGCATAAATAAATATCAGCACATACAAACAGCCATTCAACACATTTACAGTGATTTTTGTTCAAGGTGACCCTGGAAAAACCCCCTACAACTCTTGGGGAAAACCAGTTCGAAAGCTCCTTCTTATTTCTGAAAAATGCTTTTTACAGTGAGAGAAATATTCAGCAAAAAATCAGCAAGCAAACTTTTACAACTTATCTCGTTTTCTGTGCCTCACAGCCAACTGGAAAAACTTGCAAATAGTAAAACAGAATAACACTAAATGTTGTACGACCTCCTCAATTTTTGTGCCCAAATTTCAGCCTTAAATGCTGTTGTACGGACTGCCTAGAAAGGCATGCAAGCTACCATAAATGTTGCTGTATGGTTTTCCTCGATTTCTGTGCAGAAAAATAGCAATACAGCTATACGAAATTCTGCCTAAAAAAGCGTGCCAAGGTACAGCCACTTGTTGTACAGACTCCCTTGAAAAACATGCCAGCAAATTTCAGATTTTCTGCTCCTTGATTTCTGTGCTAACTTGTTGTATGGCCTCCTTGGAATCTCAACCAAAACTATTGTACAGCCTTTCTAGAAACTCATGCCCAAAATCTGCCTTTCACTGTGTGCTAACTCAGTTGTACGGACTTGCTGAAACATTGCCTTAGAATGTGTGCCAAGGTGCTACCTCCTTCTCCTCACTATCCAGAAATCTCCCTTGCTCTCTTGCTCTTCTTCTCTCAATTTGCTCATGAAAGAATATTGAATGACCTTTTCCTCCTTTCCCTCCTTTACTCTAACCTTAAGTGACTTTTGGGGAATCCCTAAATCCAATGGCTGAAATAGATTGAGATCTAGGGCTGAGATTAAATGCTCATTTTAATCTCACTTTCTATTTTTTAATTCACCCCACTTTAATAAAGACCCACTTAGTCATTTAGGTCCAAAGTCACTTTTCCTTTCTAACTTTACATTGAATTTACTAAAGTCACTTTAAAATTAGACTTTAGTAACTTTATCACTTAAAGTCACTTTTAAATTAGATTGGACTTTATAAAAATTATAAAGTCACTTTAGAAGAAAAATTAAATTCTTTTGAACACTTTTCCCTAGGCCAAAGATCAAAGCTTCAGGGAACCACCTGTCTTCTAGTACCAAATTTGAACATGTTGAAGTGTTAATGTGGGTACGCTAGTGCTATTTGGTTTGGAGTAGACAACAAGCTATTACTAGTTGTAGCTATCTAGTTGTGTGAGGGAGAAGTGTGATTTGGTTTGGAATGAAGCCTAAGGGGAAGAGCCATAAAACTATTGTGGATTGAATCCATCATGGGATTCTAGCAAAAGTGTGTGGGAACATGGTCTTGTCAGAGGAGGATTGCAACGTCAAGACAAATGGTTGTAATCTCCCTTTGATATTAATATAAGCAACTATCGATTGATTTCCTACATGATTTGTCATCTTACATGTTCATGGCTTAATGTTTCTTGACTTGTTAAGTAGGTAGAATTACAATTTTTCTATTATCATGTTTGTTGTCTATTGTTGTTTACTTGTTTCAGGTGCTTGAAGAACGAAGCGAGAGATAGCTGGAGCGAGCAAACAAGAACATCATCAAACGGGATAAGTGTACCAAGAGGTAGGTCCTCTTGATTGGTTCTAACCTAAGGAAATCTTCCATAGAATGTATCTGTTGTGGCTAGACCCATTATCAGGCTAGAGGAATTTGTTTGTGTCTGCACTTATAATTTTACTTCACCACAAATTGGTGACTCTGTTGGGGATCCCAATCCTTTTGTTTGTCTTAGATTTCATGATTTTGTGTGAAATTTTCTAGTTCCACTTTCTCCCTTTGGTTCTGTTTCTTTTCTCTTGCTTACTGGCCTGAGTTTGAAATTCATAATAGAAGATTTGGCCCCTGTTTCAAATTTTTTTATTTTTTTTCTTGGCTCCCTCGATCAGTGTGCTTAATCCGCTGATAGTCACATCGATCAGTGAAATATGCTAAGAAACAGTTGCGTCGACCAGCCTCTGGCGTGTGTTGTTAGTTAGGCAGTGGCATCGATGCTTGCAAGTGAAGATTATGGTTTGTCCCCGATCTTGGCTAGTGTGTTTTTCTCTCATGATTTCGACCCCGTAAACCTTTTAGACTGTGTTCTCCCTTACTAGAGAGCTTCATTTAGCTTTCCTTTTGTGCTTTCTTGGTTTAGCCCACCCTCTAATATGTTTAGTCTAGCCCTGTGTGAAGTTCTTTTTTATTTTTTCTTTGAATCCCTTGATCACCGCTATTTTTGGCCAAACTCTCGCTAATCAGGCATATCAATGCTAGTTTTAGCCTGAAAGTCGTCCCGATCAGCACTACTTTTGGCCCAAAAGTTGCTCCGTCTCTGAGTTAAGGAAAAATAAGAATTTCTCTAATTCCAGTGCCAGTGTGTCTTGACCCTCAGACTCTCTTCTTCCTCCCAAAAGTGACTAGGATGCTTTGTTTGCTTCATTTTCAATTGAATGAGTGAAATAGTCTTGTTTGTTCTCTTACTTCGAGTGTCTCTTTTCTCATTCCGAGCATAGATTACATTGCTTGGTTTCTCGATTGAAGCATCTATGTGTTTGGTTGGTTCAATTCAGGGAAGAAGTTGCTTTTAGTTTCATTTATCATACTTTGGATTTGATTGATGCTTGTTTGTTCGGAATTGTGAAAATTTTCATTAAAATCCTTTATGTGAAAGATTCATTTTGCATTTTATGAAAAAAAAACATCATTCTAGTTTTTTTAAGCAAAAATATTGCATTAGTAGTGTTATTGAGAAGCTAGAATTGCATCATCATAGGCTTGGAAACGAAATGAAACTTCTTTTGTTGTTAAGGGAAGATTAACTGCATTTAGGAGATTTATTAGTGAAAGCTTTCATTCTTTGATTGTTGCATTGATTTTGTGTTCTCTATCTCTCAATTAGTGATAACTTTCATCGAAGACAAAGATCTCTTTTCCCATATAGTTGCATATAGGAGTTTTCAGATGACAGTGGCAAGGCCTTGTAATTGAAACCTAATTCAAGATCAACCGTTAAAATTTATTGAATTAACCTAAGGAATCATTGAAACTTAACACTCACATTTAGTGGTCTAGGCTAGAGACGTGTTCCGGCGTCTTTAAATCTAGCAGCTGTCGTTTGCTTCAGCATTAGACAACACTAGTACGGACTTGTGCTACCCGTACCATCATGTATATAAAGGGAGACCCCATTAGGTTTGTAATCCTTTATCCATTGGAAGCCAAGTCTGCCACCTTGTAAACAGGATACATCGAACACAACATTCGGGGAGATTACTTGCCCATACTTCTCGGTTCCTCGGGAAGTATCATGCAGTTCACGGTTACCTGGTAATCCTTCATGCCTAGAGTACCTTGAGTAGTCATTTTTTATCTTTAATAACTCTTTAAATTTGAAAAGATCATCGAGAACTTGTCCTTTCGAGCTTGTTAACTCCAAAAGCGACTAGAGTCATCTTTCATCCTTTTCTCGACTCTTAAAACATGAAAAGGTAAAATTTTGTTTCAACGTTCTAAAATTAACTTCCCACAAAATATTCCTGGTAAAATTTATATTCCTTAGTAATTCTTTAGGGTCGATTCCAATGGAAACATTCCCAGAGTCCACCAGTCAAGGATCCCCCTCGGATGGGAATCTTGGTCCTTCTCCTTCTTTTGGAAACGCTGGTGTTCCTTATGTGGAAACATTGTTCCTCCCTAGGTTAACCATTGGTTTACCTGTCTGGTTATTGTCGACCTCGATGGTACCGAGTGTCCCAACTCCCACCCCGCCATCTCCTTCATTCGAATCATGTCACAATGATTCTAAGGTTGAACCCTCACCTTCTTCCCCCATTTCTTCACCCTCCTTTTCTACTTCTCTTGGTGAAAGTTTGAAATCCAGTAACCAGAAGGCTAAGAAGAAGAAGAAGACGAAGAAGAAGAATTCAAATAAGCAAGAGGCCAATTGTGCATCTATTACTCCAAATGGACCTCCTGTAGAAAAATCTTTTGATCCTCCACAGAAGGTCATATTCCCTTGCAAGCTATGTAAGGGTGACCATCTCCTTCGAGACTGTTCTGGCATTCCCAGAGTCTTAGAGGTATGGTCTCGAGACCTGAATCGACCATTTCCATCAACCTATGGAGATAATGTCGATTTTACGCCTTCAACTAATGATTGTAAGAAGAAGGGAAAGATTAAATTCCCCTGTAGGTTATGTGAAGGAAAGCATCTTATTCACCTTTGTCCTCTTATGGATAAAGCTTCCAAAGTTTTGGAAAACCTTACAGCTCCTCAACCCCAACTTCCTGTTGGTTATCATAGGCTTTCTTCTAACCCTCTCCTAGTTGGTAAAGAGATTAACCTGGATTCATCTCTTGCCCCTCCTTCTCTTCCTCAACATGACTCTCTTGTTTTTGTTCTTGACCAACCATTGCTTGAAAAGAGTGTCGACTTGGTTCCACCACTAGTTGCTCACTCTATCTAGAAAGAGAGTGGTGATCATACTACTCATGTTCTTCTCATCTCCTTAGATTCTCATGAATCGAAGAGTGACCCTCCTGTCCTAGTTTTTCAGGGGAGTCCTCCTATTCTTGTGCAACATGGGGGCAATCATATGATACCCCCACCAAGTAGTTCTGTCGTCTCTTTCGATTGGGGTCCATTGACTGCTTTCCGCATCCCATCTTATGTGCCTTTCTAGATCACAGTACAAGCCTTTACTATGGTAGTACCTGGCACTATATTGGATGAAGGCGTGTCTATTAGCATCATGTATTCTACTAATTGGAAAGCATTGGGTTCCCCACAGCTTGTGCTTGTCACGCAGAATATGTTGGCTTTCAACGGAGGAACCAGTCAACCCTTAGGGATCCTTTCGAAGTTCCCTATTACTTTGGGGGGAAAGGCCGTCTATATTGATGTGATGGTAGTCCAAGGTCTGTTAGATTTCAATCTTCTCCTTGGACGTGACTATGTTTATGTCATGGAAGCTCTTGTTTCTTCGCTTTTCCATGTGGTTTGTTTTCCGCACGAAGGGAGAATTGTGACTATTGATCAATTGTCATTCATTGGTCACTAGGTGCCTCCTATGCAACCACTATCCCCTATCGGCTCTTGTTTGCAAGAAGTACCTTCCCCGCCACAAGTCAATTATGTGGCTACCCATTCCATCTCCACATCTGATTATGATCACACAGATGGTATTGTACATTATGTATTGGGGGCATTGGACCCTAATCTGTCTTTGGTACCAAATGACATGTATTCCTCCCAGAGTGTGGTTCTTTTGTCTAGTGAAGACCTCTTGGGAGCCATGTTTTCATATGGTTCATGAGCAGATGTGCGAGGATAGTTCCTAGTCTTGTGTCAATCTCGTTAAAAAATGAATCAAGGAGTGTGAGGATAGTTCCTGGTCTTGTCTCAACCTTGTTAAAAAATGAATCAAGGAGTGTGAGGATAGTTCCTGATATTGTGTCAACCTCATTAAACAATGAATCAAGGAGTGTGAGGATAGTTTTTTCCTATGTCAACCTCATTAAAAAATGAAATAAGGAGTCATGAGCATAGTTCTTTTTCTTGTGTCAAGCTCGTTAAAAAAATGAAACAAGGGTCTTGAGAATAGTTCTTTTACTGTGTCAACCTCGTTAAAAAATGAAGCAACTCCCTTTTCCAAATCAAGTCTTTGATTAAGATCTCATAAAATCCCAGTTGAGTCTTTCCAAGATCTCAAAAGTGAACCTTCATTCCATCCATCTAGTTGATTGAAATGAAGCTTGGGGGGCATGTACCTCGATTGAGTCATTATGCTGGGGGCATGCAAACTTATAGAAAGCATAGTTTTTTGTTTCAATATTGTGTAAACATGAAACCAAATCCAAGTAGAGTTCTCCATGGTTAAAGCTTGTGAAAAAATGAACTCATGCCTGATTTACATCTTGTGATTACTCTTTTTATCAGCTAATTTCTACTAGATGAGCCTTGGTTGTTTCATTCCATCGCCACCATTTCTTTGGCTGATCATATGTTTTCACTTGGTTGTTTTTCCTTTCCTAAGGAACTGTAGTGATGAGTGGTTTTATTAGCAAGCCTCTTTACCATTACATGTTTTGAGTAGTTCCACCATTGCTAGAACCAATTGCTACTATTTATACCACTCATTCCTCCAGGGCGAATCATGTTTAAGCTCTTTTCTTGACTCATTAAATTCATATGAAAAGATTGCAAAGTGTTTTTTGTTTTTGACTCATAAAAGAAAATAAAATGGGGGGTCCGCTTTCAAGCTCTTTTCTGACCCTTTAAAAGCGAAAAGATGGCTGAGCCCTTGTCGTTTCGAACTCGTTAACGGATGTGAAACATCATGCGCCCAGTATAAGTTTACCCCTTTTTCGGGCTGGAGGCACTATTTATGAAAAAAATACTCCTTGACTAAAATGGTCAAGCGGTTCTTTCAAGTATCGTGTTCTACCTTTTCGAGCTCGAGAGACAAAAATGTACGAAAAGGGACCATGTGGAGTTTTCTTTTACGTGTCTTTTTCAAACTCTCTAAACATGAAAAAGATACTGAGTTACACCTTTGTCGAACTCGTTAAACTATTAGACGACATCGGATTCATCACCATGATGAACTTGAGCTTCTTCTTCCTAGGGCTCATTAAACTTACTAGGTTGAATTCGTCTGAAGGATGAACTTACAGTGCAAGCATATGTTATCCCCTTCAAGCTTGTGATTAAAAAATAATTGGGGTATCTACCAGGAATGGTGGGGGAAAATTTGGAAATCTATCAGTTGTGTCGCCAACTCACTCTTGAACATGACACTCTTTGCTTCGTGTCAGGTTGGGATATCCTCCTTTGTATCGTTGACCTTCCTGGGTTGGGTCATTCATTTTTTCCTTGAATTCGATCTCTACCATGTCATCATGACCACCAATCCCATGGATCCAAAAGCTGCCAAACTTAGTTGTGTCACGATATGTTCAAGAGTTGTCCTTCTGCAGTTACACTTACCTCTGATTCTCTGTATCATCTAAAATAATTTTTCATCCTTTCGTCTCATGTCATTGATGTGGGAAACATTATGGCCCTCCTTCGACATGGTCACTTTCCATCGACTTCAACTCATTATCCGAGAGGTTGACCGAGAGACTCCTTTACAGTACCTTAGAGCTTGCATGTCCTAATGGCTAGTTCTTCACACTCGATGACAAGTTCAAATCATTAGCTTTTGATCCAGTGATTTCACAAGTGTTCAACTTTAGTTCCTCTATTCACATTCCATGGATTGTGTCGACAGTACCTTGAGGACCATTTTCATTATTGGTGGTTTCTCTTGCGCTTGTTAACCGTTTACATCATTGACTGGTAATCAAGTGACTTTCTAGCATGTTCGACATCAACACATCTATTCACATGTTAGAATATGTACTTTGATTGGGTTGTGTTGGAGCGCAACACCCTAGACTCAGATCATAAAAGTCCAGGTTGCAAAGTGATGTGACATGATTATTTTGATAAGCATATATCTTTCAGATGGATGGTTGTGACCATACCATGAGTTATCATATGTGATCCCTCTCATTATTGGATGGTTGTGACCATACCTTGGTTTCATTATGATCCTCTTTGACGGATGGTTGTGCCCATACCTGGATCCCTTTACATGATCATTCTCTGGATGGCTACATCCATGCCATGATTCATGTATCATTTGACAGAGTTCTCAGTTATGTATATGTATATGTACTTGCTTGCAGGTTTTCTGATGGTAGACTACAGTTCCCTACACTGATTCATAAAGCATTTCATCCCTCACTCTAGCTCGGCCTTCACACTTTAGGTGGAATCTGTTACACAAAATTTTGTCACTGTCCCTGTACTCCCCGTTCCTTGATCCTGGGGGACCTCTATAGTGAACCCTATAGGCTTTCCCTTCATGAAGAAACCCCCATTAGTTCTGTCTTCATGAGCAGATCAATTCCCTTTTGCACCATTTCCCTTGAAACTTTTGTTTTTTCCCAGTTTACAAGACCGGCGCTAATGACCTTTGTCTCCCCCGCGTTGATGTGCAAATATTAGCACTATCCCTAGCACTGATCGGAGCGATCGAGTTGTGTTCCAGTCACGCCGGTCCTGTTAAGGAATTTTTTTTTTAATTAGGAGCCGAAGCTTCCAACTCTAGAAGCTTCATAACATAATTTTGGTAAATGGTTTGGCCGGATGGGGTCGAGGATATCAGTTTGGGCTCATTTCCCCTATAATGATGGAACTACCTCAAGGGATAAGCCCTTCTCCCATGAGAAGAGGATCCATCTCCCATCCATTCATCCTATATAAACCTCCATTTTTCCCAAGCACAAGCTAGTGTTGGAGTGTTAATGTGGGTGTGCTAGTGCTATTTTGGTTTGGATTAGACAACAAGTTATTACTAGTTGTAGCTATCTAGTTATGTGAGGGAGAAGTGTGATTTGGTTTGAAGTGAAGCCTAAAGAGAAGAGACTTAAAAATATTGTGGATTGAGGCCATCATGGGATGCTAGAAGAAGTGTGTGGGAACCTAGTCTTATCAGAGGAGGACTGCAGCGTTAAGGCAAATGGTTGTAATCTCTCTTTGATATTAATATATGCAACTATCGATTGATTTCCTACATGATTTGTCATCTTACATGTTCATGGATTAATTACAATTTGTCTATTATCATGTTTGTTGTTTGTTGTTGTTTACTTGTTTCAGGTGCTTGAAGAAGGAAGTGAGAGATAGCTGGAGCGAGCAAGCAAGGACATCATCAAACGGGATAAGTGTACCAAGAGGTAGGCCCTCTTGATTGGTTCTAACCTAAGGAAATCTTCCATAGAATGTGTTTGTTGTGGCTAGACCCATTATCGGGCTAGAGGAATTTGTTTGTGTCTGCACTTATAATTTTACTTGACCACAATGCGAGGAAGGTGTTCGAAAGTGGAGTATGTTGACTCACTTTATTGCAGCAAATTTGGCCATTTCAGCTCTTTAAGTACTCGTACATACCAATGGGATTCTTGTACTTGTGATTGTAATTGTGATTGTACTTGTGAGAGAGTTGAGAGTTGTTATACATGCATGATAGCTTTGTGCGTGAACAATGGAATTTTTAATAGTTTCATTGTGCTTAAACATGCATCAGTGATTGACTTGTGTTGGTTGATTGCTTTGTTAACATGTATGTTGTCAACTTGAGAATGTTGATCATTTGCACATGCATGAGTGTCAGCTTGTTTGGTTGATTGATTGTTACATGTATGTTATATAGACTTGGAAGAGTTGATTTTGTCTCCAAAGTTGAAAGGGAAATGTCACGAATTGTTTCATGAGAATGTGGAATTCTTGTTGTAAATCGTCAAGTTGTTGTATATGCTTTTGCTTGACTTGAAATTCAGTTGTTTGAAAAAGCATGTTTTGTTGACTTATGTTTAGTCAATGGTTTATACAACAAGATGTAAGGGTACATGGTGATGTTCACATGATGTGACATTTGTTGCTTTGAAGAAGCAAAAGGAAGGGGTCATCAAGTTATATTCTTGCATGATTGTTTTTAAAGGTTAATGGTGTTTCTTGTGACAAGATGTCACAGGATTTTGGAAGATCCATGCTTGAGCAAGAGGCTCATGATTAGCCTTCATTCTCAAATCATGACATGAGAAGCATGTTAATACTAGAGGATGATGGAATCAAGAAACGAAAGTAGACAAAAATGCCAAAAAAAAAAAATTGCAACCCTTGTAAAATATCAAATCATCTACAATGCGTTTAATGTGTTGATGCCAAGAAGCGAAAGAGATGGCGAATGCATTCTTCCAGATGTGGAATTTGGAACCGTGGAGGTAAAATAATGGTCATTTCTTTTCTTGTTATTACTGATATTGGAACTCATTGTTGTAGTTCACTCAGATGGGCTTAACTTGGAAAAGTGTTTTCCAAGGAGAAGCTTGCATCGAATGCATGTGTTGCAAAGGAGGAACATGAATCTCAGTGGGAAGGCCATCAGTCAACTTTTCAAGCACCGAGGGATCGCTTTGGTACAACAGGGTGTTTAATTAGCAAGAAGCCAACAAGTGTTGGATTAGGTCAGTAGCAAAAGGAGAACATTGCTTGAAGTGCCAAGCCATTTGCAAGGCAAGGCATGTCAATGAACCCAAGTGGTTGTCATGGAGATTTTTCCAAGTAGAATCAATTGATAGAACTTGGGAAGGAGAAGAATATTAAGTTCTCATCAGATAACTAGCTTTTGTGTGTCCAAAAGCCCGTTAGTGGGAACAAGTGATTGGAATCTGGATTTGGGGCAAAAAATTGCTCAAAAATCTGCTCAGAATCGCTCAAAACTTGAACGACCACATCCGTCTCGGTGATACGATACCAATGCAACTTGTTTCACTCAGACCTCATATGAGAAAGATATATCCTGCTATCCATTTTGTTAAACAAACAAATTTTGGGTATAGGGCTGACTGGGATGCTGACTAGGCATTCGTACAGCTTAGTCAGCAAAAAGAATATTCCAAGGAATATTCCTTAGAATATTCTTGGAATATTCTGATATATGGCTCAATCAGATTGTGACAAGTGTCTATATGATATTGTTCTATGGAATTTTAGGTGGACCAATGAGATGCTGACATGTGGTAAGGTCGGAGGCCGTCACATGCCCTCTCAAAGGTTGGGTAAAATTATTTGCAGGCCGGCAAAATCAAACCCGCGACCTCGCCCACACAAGCCCTACACTCCACCGCTATGCCACACACATTTTTCTTAAAAAACATAGGGCACAATGTTTATTTGAAGTTTAATAAATGACGGATTAGGAGGTAACCGCTAGCTTTTAACCTCTGCATGTGACAAAGTTTGCAAACCAGAGGCCAACACTAATTGCTAAATGTGTGGATTAAACGTGATTAACGTTAATTAACTTGTACTTATCCTTAATTAATGGCAGGATTAACTTGGCGGCAGTTCAGGCAAGTTTGCTAAATCCGACGTCACTCCAAATTTGGCGGGGTTAACAGGAGTTTCTCCAGATTTGGTGGAGTTTTCCTAGGAAAACTGAAGAGGCCATAACTTTGGTAGTTTTCAACCAATTTTGGCTCAAAAAGAGTCATTCCTAGATGATCTGGATGCTCTAAACACAATGGAACAAGTTGCAAAGGCAGAAAGGCACTTATGCACATGATTTTACTATGTTGAAGTTTAAGGAAGCCTAGGGCCACGAGGAGAGGAGCCGAAGCCTAGATCAACTGAAGTCCAATTGCAGAGCTTGGAAAGTCATTTTTGGGGTTTTTGGGTCTTCTAAATCTAATGGAGTAGGTTGTAAAGCCATTGGAGCTCTGCAGGTTCATGTAATCAGAGAATTGACCATTAATCCAAAGAGGGTCTAGCCATTAAAGCAGGTCCAAGGAGATGTAGCCTAGGATGGGTGAACTCTTTTATCAACTTTGTGTTATGAATTTGCTATGTTTTATTTCTCTATAATTTACTTGTTGTATATGTGTTTTGAACAGCTAATTAACCTCATAAATTTCTCATAAAACACACTCAACAGTTGACACATAATTCCTTACATTTTGGTTAATTTGAGATGATCCTAAACACATATTTTTAATACTGATGAGAGAGCTTGCATAGAATTAACAATTTTTCCCAAAATTTAGATCAGCGGGGACTCGTCCCCAACCCCAGGTTCCATGGAGCGTCATGCGACCATGACAACAGGCTTTGCGGGAGGGGCAGGGCAATTGGCCCGAGTCCCAGTCCCATTAGCTTAAGGCAAAACCAACAACAAACAGATATGGGAGCTTCGACGAAAGGGGTAGACTATTAGCCCCGACCCCTGACCCTATGGACAAATATGACCACTCACCACAGGTGAAAGGAGTAGAATAGTGGGGGCGGGTAGTTAGCTTGACCCCCAAATACTTGGCTTCAATATGACCATATCCAACGCTCAAGGGATATTGGCGTGATTAAGGAGGTGACAATTTTTCCCTTTTTCGAGGTGAATATTGTCGGCATCAGGTGAAATTGTTGCTCGGTGGTTAGCAGAAAGGCAAAAAAATGTAGAACGATTAGCCAAAATGGCATAATTGCAAAACAATTAACAGAAATTATTCAAGGAGGCATAACTTGCTCATTTTTTGCTAGATGTTATGCAATTCTGCCATTCTGGCTAATCGTT
Organism: Pinus taeda; assembly: GCA_000404065.3. Lineage (NCBI taxonomy): Eukaryota > Viridiplantae > Streptophyta > Pinopsida > Pinales > Pinaceae > Pinus > Pinus taeda. Next base: position 67,303 of record APFE030756043.1, read on the forward strand.
CTACATTTTTTCACCTTTATGCCAACTGCCGAGTGAAACTTCACTTACTGCTAATGAGATTCACGCCGAAAAATGGGAAAAGTGTTGCCTCCTTAATCACACCAATATCCCTTAAGCACTGAATATCGTCATATTGAAGCTAGGTGTTTGGGGGTCGGGCTAACCGCCCGCTTCCGTTGCTTTGCTCCTGACACCTCCAACTTTTCTTCATTGTTAATCCAGTGCACTGCGTGATGATGAGGGGCCAGGTCTAATTTCTAGCACCTATCCCCCATATGCACTACTAATAAACTTTAAATAGCAGTGACGATCATAGGGGAGAGGTGTCGGGTGTTAACCCTGGTCCTCTAGTCATCACACAGTGCACTTGACCGACAATGGAGCAAAGTTATAGGGGGTGGGGACTCAACTCCAGCCCCGGGTTCCATGGAGGGTCATGCAACCATGACAACAGACTTGGTGGGAGGGATTTTTTACCTTTTTGAGTTCAAGAAAATCCTATATAGGGGTTTTTGAGTATTTCGAATTGATTGGCAGCACTATTTTTTCATTTTGAGCACATAATTGAAGAGGCCCAACATTGGAAGCTAGACTTGGAGATGTAGCCCAGGAGGGGTTAACTCCATTATCAAATGTTGTTTTGTGCTGTTGTGTATGTTTCATATTTCTCTATTTTATTTCTGCAAATTCAGTTTTTAAAATACTAAAGTTTATGTGCTTTTGCAACTTGATCAATTGCCTATAATACATAAACTTACTTGCAAATTTTTAATAGACCTTCAAGCTTTTAAATTCAAATCATTGCATTTAGAAATTGACATGTAAATTGAAATTAATGCATCAAAAATTGAATAGAAATAGAAATTTCCATGTACACTAAAATTAGTAATTGATTTCAATGTAAATGCATTGATTTCCGTGTACATATTTCATCATTTCTATATCAAAACTTCTAAATAATACTCTACGTGTTTATTGAATAAATTGAGTAAATTTCAAATGATCAAATTAATATTAGATATCTACATATACACAATATTGATCATCTACAAATTATATCACTACACTAAAAACTAAAAAAAATAGATTGATATTGATCCTTGTCGATAATACTCTATAATTTAAACCAATTGAAGAAAATGAGTAAATTTGAAATGATTAAATCAATAGCAGACGCATATGTATATACAAAATTTGATCATATACAAATTGTGTTACTATACTGAAAACCGAAGAATATAGATTAACATCGATCCTTCTAGATAATACTCCCTATACTTTCAACCAATTGAGAGAAGTGGGTAAATTTCAAATGGCCAGATTAATATTAAACAGACATATACATAACGTTGACCATTTAAGTCACTATGACCAAAATAAATAAATAAAAAGATAGATTAACATTGATCCTTCTTGATAGTGTACTCTTTATAGTTTCAATCAACTGAATAAAGTGAGTAAATTTCAAATGATTAGATTAATCTTAAACATATATACATATACATAATGTTGATCATCAACAAATTTTATGTAACTACCCATAACTAAAACCAACTTAAATCCATCTTAACCCCAAATCTATTAAGCAATTAGAGGGATCAAATATCTCAAGGTGCAAACATTTCCTCAATTTTACACTCTTAAAGAGGTTTTCAAGCCAAGGGATTTGATTCCTCTTGGTGCTTGATAGAGCCAGGGTTATGATAGATCTAGGTTGGTTTCACAAAATTATAATTTCCTAAACCAAAAACATATATATATATCAAAATATAAAATTAGCAATCTAAGTTGGGTGCTAGGCTTCTAGAGAGATTTAAGTCCCTCTCTTAGATCTAGGTTGGTTTCATAAAATTATAATTTCCGAAACCAAAAAAATATATATATCAAAATATAAAATTAGCAACCTAAATTGGATGTTAGGCTTCTAGAGAGGTTTAAATCCCTCTCTTAGAAGCGAGGCCAATACATTATCATTTCACTGACATTTCTCATGAAATATTCACCAAAAATATTTGATGGGTGCACCACTTTTTTTCTTTGGTTAACTCTAAGTTGAAATAATGATAAACACTAATTATTTTTATGTGGGATACACAAAATGCATCCTACTTTACTTTACCCAAAGTCAACCTTAGAATTTTATAATATGATCATGAACTACTTGGTAATATGCCTTTGAGGGGTGCACGTTATTCCCTTGCTTAAACATTAGTCTAATGATGGAATTTTTCTTTAAATGCGGCTTGAAGTGGGAGGTGGTGTGCCCTACTTATTTAAGCATGTTCAACACTTTCCTAGTGTAATGATGGCCAAAATGACTAAAGAAACCAAGGTAAAGAGAGGTTGGTCATTTTTTAAATAAATAATTAACTCGGACAACCTTAGTGTAAACTTAGGAAAACATGTCAATAGCTAGAAATTCATGAAATCTTCATTAAAAAGTATCAAAGTACATGTAAAATGTCTCTTATATGAATGGAAAATGTGATGAATCCAATAGAGATCAAAATATGACCAAGAAATTTAAAAGAGGTGAGAGGTATAAACTCCTAACGTAAAACACTACTAAAGGTATCATCAATGCATTGAAGAAAATGATGAAAAATGTCACTAAAGGCAAGATTAAAATTCATGAGATCTTCATTAAAAAGTGTCAAGGTACATGTAAAATGTCTCTTATATGAATGAAAAATGTGATGAATCCAATAAAGATCAAAAGATGACCAAGAAATTTAAAAGAGGTGAGAGGTATAAACTCCTAACAAAACACACTACGGGAATCATCAATGCATTGAAGAAAATGAAGAAAACTGTCACTAAGGGTATGATTAATTTTCAAAATTTTCTCTTTCTTTTTCAATCAAAAAATTCTCTGTAATTATAAATTTTAATTACACATTTATATTTAACAATGAAGGGAAAAATCTTTCTTTTTTAATTAGAAATTAGTTGTTAAATCAATTCAGTTTCTATTGTAAATTTTGTGTAATTATAACTAAATTTAATTACACATTTATATTTAACAATTTTAAAAACTAAATCCTTATTATTATAATGTGTATTTATTTGGAATAGAGTTTGTAGAATTTTAATTTTATATTAATAATTATTAGTTAGATGGCAAGACATAATCTCCACAGATCAAAGGTTGAAATGAATCTCAAAAGTGGTTATTGCCTTTTTGTCATTAAAAAAAAAACAACAAACAAAACAAAAAAACAAAAAAACACCATATAAGCATGTAAGCCGTGGTATTGTAACAAAGTCTATTTAAGAGTTGAGAAATCTGCTACATGTTTTTAAAAGGTGGTGTATATATATATATATATATATATATATATATATATATATATATATAAAGGTGTGTGTGTTGTTATATATATATATATATATATATATATATATATATATATATATATATTATTATATTATATAGATATATATATATATTATTTGTAAATTTCAAGAACTTTGTATTAATCAAGGAAGTTGAAATACATAGATAGACTGATGTGGGCAAAGGGATTTCCAACGAAAGATCTCCACCCTTTCCGCATATACCAACATGAAACTAACTACACGCATACTGGAATTAACAAAATTTTCCCTCTCGGGCTTACATATTTTCAGACCAAACATCACCGATAACCACAGAGAAGCTTTTATGCTCTTGACCTGCGAGAAATTCCAGAATACAAATATGCGAAGAAATACAACCCAAAACACAGAACAAAATGAGAAAAACAAAAAGTATTTTATTATTCAGATATGAAAGCAATGTTCACTTGCCTCTTCGAGGGGGAACCTCCAGCAGAGCAGAGCTCAATTACAAAATAAGACTCGATATTTCTCAATGGGGAGTCTCTATCCTTTATATAGGATTCATACATACAATACCATGGGTCATTACCATGGTTCTCTCAATACCATCTATCTAATACCATGACCTGTTTGCAACTAAATGTGGTACCTTTCTTAAATGCAGGTCAACCACTTACAATTATTAATACGGGCTTTATTGACTCTTTAACTAACTATAACTATGAATAGACCCTATTACATAAATAAAGGGGTTAGGTTGGACCCTGACATGCCGTCCCCCATCAAAAGAACCCTTGTCCTCAAGGCTAAAAGCGGAAACTACTAAAGAATAGTGGTTGGTTCCCAGGTCGCATCTTCTGGAGAGGTGTCTTTCCACTTGACGAGGACTTCCTTGATCGTGCGACCGCGCAGATTGTTATCACCAAAATAGGACCCTGATAGGCTGTTGATTAGACTATCTTAGTGTAACTATTTCAAACCAATATTTTAGCTAACACTTAACCTCCTCAGCCTAAGAGGGCTCTCTCAAAGGGTTAATGATATTGATTAAAGATATGGATAGATGGCTAACTCTAAGGTTTGTGATTTTATATGTTTATAGGTTGAAAGATGAAGGCTGGCTACCATTGGGCTATGTAGTCAAAGTATGTTTTAGTACCACAGCAAGATCAACTTAACATGAAAGTTAGAGCATAGAGAGTCTTTATACATCAACAAAACAAAGATACAATGCAAGGAAACACAGTTTATAAATACATGAAGGAAGTTAGAGCATCATTGATGAGTTCTAAGTAACATGTATTTATACCACTGCAAGTAAGTGAAATGGGAAAGCCATGAGACAATAGGACATTAAAAAATCTCTTTGAATCCTGAGTAGTGAAGCCAAAACATTCTACCTAGCATGGAAGTCGAGGCATTATAGAGTTCAAGTGCAGAAATGCAAATATAAAACAGTGAAACACAGTTAATTTATCTATGAAGGAAGTCAGAGCATCATTGATGAGTTTTGAGTATCATAAGTAAACACCACTGCAATGTAAGTATTGGAAGATGCCATCAAAACAAGAACATACAAGAACTCTTCATGAATCTTGAGTTGTCTAAGTAGAAACTCTACATTAGGTTAATAATATACACAGTCTGCACATAGATCAGCAGCTAAGCCACAAGTCTCCAACCCTTTGCTAATTCAACCTCTTGCTTCATATATAGTCATTTACAAAATGGATTCCCTCATCCCTCATCAAGAGAATTCTAATTTTCTATGAGTGACACCTATTCTAACCATAAAACAAATTATTAAATACAAGTGACAGTTAACTAGCAGTGCTAGAGTCCTAATACAAATAGGAGTACAACTCCTTGTTATGACTAAACCACCTTAACTAAACATGTAATGCATTATTTGACAGCTACAACCTCATGATGGCAAATTTGATGAAGCCTCCCACGTTGTCACCTTACTGCTGATGATAAACCCTAGAAATTAGGGAACATGTTTCCCTATTTTTAGGTTTCGGATCTTTGAAAATTAGCACGTGGGACAGAGCCTTTATCTTCTCATCCATGACACATTTTACAAAACTTAAGGAGGTTTTTGTAGTAAATTCTGTCTAAAACAAAAATCTCTCTTGGTTTTTTAAAACACTTCTCCAGCTGTCCAGAATTTGTCCTTGAAAAACAGGTGTTAAACAGGAAAAATCTGTTCTCTGAAATTAGGGTTTCAAAGAAAGCTTATTATCTCCCAAATGATAACACTTATGAATAAAGTGAGATAGGTTATTGTATCTGGGGAGTTTATGAAGACAAACCTCCTTCATAATTCCAAAATACCTTTTCCTGTGACCAGAAACTGATCTTGAAAAACACTGCTAAAACTAGAATACAAAGCTTGGCTTTCAACAGTTTCATAGCGCACATTTAACCATAAATGTCTTCCACCTCATAACGAATTTGAAGAAACTGAAAAAAAAATTTGTAGTTTAGTATGTTAGGAAGAAAATCCTCTTTCAGTTTTCAAAATTGAGTTCTCAGTTGCTCAGGAACCCTTTTGGAAGTTGACTAGTAAAAGCAGAAAACATAGTCTTTTATACTGAAATACGATTTTTCAGTGGTTTCTTAGCACGCTACGAAAACTCCTAGTTCAGTGATTTCATAGTACAAAACAATATTTTTACACTATCTACACTATGAAAATGTGGATTCGTAGCTAATTTCAAATTTTCTTCAAAATGATGTGAGATATGACTTCTAAACACATGGTGAGGCTTCTAGGACATGGAATGAGGATGTCAAAATTTATTTGGAAAAGAGAATGACACTATTGAAATGAGATCACTCAAAACCTATTATAAGACTATGACTAGAAACAAGGAAAACTTTCCAAAGTTTAGAAACAAAAATTTTAGGGTGATAACAGTGGCTCCACTAGGGATAGTGTGCCCTTGTGGTACACTAAGAACCTGTAGCTCCAATGCCGCTATCCATCCTCTAGAATACAACTATGAACTTCTGCCCAATCTGCTCCTCAAGCCTTTAATGATTTCTGTAAGAAGAATTCAAACTACACCTACTAAAACAGATGCTCAGTCAACCTACCCTGAGCTTATTTTCACATTCCTACCTACCCTATCAGCTGCAATCTCCACTTGTAGCTCAAGGAACATAAAACTTCCAATGAAGCCAGTCATCGATATGATCTGACACTTGAATCTCTTCACTGTGCTTCAAGCATAAATGAACCAGATACTGAAATAACCAAGGCAGCATGAGGTATAACTGTTCTTCAAGATGAAAATATAACTAGAAATTTGAACAACAAATCTTTTCCATGTAGTCAACTATAGGGTTAAAAAGCACATGGTGAGTTTGATGTTTCTTGTGATATTCTACAACTTTAGACAACTCACCAATACTTTGATCATCTGCATAAGGCTTCAGTTGTGTGCTCTCAAACTTCTCCTCAAATTGATTTTCAAAAATAATGTATTCTTCCTCAATCTCAAAAGAGAAAGGAAGCAACACCCTCTCTTTGTATTATGCCATAGAAAGATATTGAAAAGTATGATCATGATCATGAAGACTATATGATTGAATTTGACCTTGTAAACCTTCAATGTCCTTTTCAATGTTCTTAGCAACTTCATCCAAAAATTTCATCTTATCTTCTGTCTTGCACTCAAATGTTTTTAGATAAGAAGATAAAGACAAAGAAAAATTTTCATCTATTTCTTAATTAATATGATCATCATAACATTCTATATCTTTAGACAACTAATTCTCAGCCACACAAGATTCCTTTGATACGTTATCCAATTGTTTTTCTGAATGATTCCCACAAACAATGTAATTTTCCTCCTTATTATGATCATTCATTGATGTAAGTTGCTGCAAAGTATGACATAAAAAATCAACCTTTTCCTCTGCCTAAGGGTTATAAAAGCTATCTTCCAGTACTTCTTCTTAGTGTTTGCAATCATTTTCATTTTCTTTATGATCAAAAGACTGGAAATTTTGTTGCATCTTTACATTAATCTTAGAGGATGTAACATGGTTTTCATAAGTAAACCCCTGCTGATTTTCATGTTGCATGTCATGGGTTGTTATCCTTTCTTTTGGTTGTTGAAATGTATTGTTATGAAGAGCCTCTAAAATTTCTTCATCCATGAATTCATCATCATCATAACAATCCTCCAAATATTGAATAAAACTCGCAGAATGTTTACAGCGATCTTTGACTAGCAATAAGGAGGGATGACACTCTTTATACATGTCATAGAATACATCATGGAAATCAGCAAGAGAATATAATGAACCATTTTCCAAGCTTTTATACTAAGACCATGCTTTTCCTTCCAAAGTGGTCGTAAACATCTTCATGATACAATCTTCAGGGAACTGAACCTTAAGACTATGTACATGCACATGGAACCTAACCAAATGAAGAGCAGCATTGTCTTACTTTTCATCTTTGAATATTGGAAAATCATCTAACCAATCAACCTTTGGCATAGGATTTGGAAAACCAGGGATATGAGACTGATTCAAAGGAGCATCCTTGGCATTCATTCTTGCAATGGAACTCATTTTGAAACTTCATCAAGTTACTGATCTTCTAGGAGTGGAGTCACCTTCCAATTTATTATTTGATGTGTGGAGTCGCCAAGGTAGATTGCAGCCTCGAAAACTTTTTGAGCCTGCTATGTTCAGAAGTTTAGCTTTCTTGATTTCAGGAATGAATAATCTTCAGTCTCTCGGTAGACGCACCAAAATGTTATCACCAAAATAGGACCCTGATAGACTATTGATCAGAATATCTCAGTGTAATTATTTCAAACCAATCTTTTAGCTAAGGCTTAGCCTCCTCAGCCTGAGAGGGCTCTCTCAAAGGGTTAATGATATTGATTAAAGATATGGATAGATGGGTAGCTATATGGTTTGTGATTTTATATGTTTATAGGTTGAAAGATGAAGGCTGGCTACCATTGGGCTATGGAGTCAAAGTGTGTTTCAGTACCATAGCAAGATCATCTTAACATGAAAGTGAGGGCATAGAGAGTCTTTATGCATCAACAAAACAAAGATACAATGCAAGGAAACATAGTTTATAAATACATGAAGGAAGTTAGAGCATCATTGATGAGTTCTAAGTAACATGTATTTATACCACTGCAAGTAAGTGAAAGAGGAAATCCATGAGCCAATAGGACATTAAAAACTCTCTTTGAATCCTAAGTAGTGAACCCAAAACATTCTACCTAGCATGGAAGTCAAGGAGTTATAGAGTTCAAGTGCAGAAATGCAAATATAAAACAATGAAACATAGTTAGTTTATCTATGAAGGAAGTCAGAGCATCATTGATGAGTTTTGAGTATCATAAGTAAACACCACTGCAATGTAAGTATTGGAAGATGCCATCAAAACAAGAACATACAAGAACTCTTCATGAATCTTGAGTTGTCTAAGTAGAAACTCTGCATTAGGTTAAAAATATACACAGCCTGCACATAGAGAAGCAGCCGAACCAAAAGTATCCAACCCTTTGCTATTTCAAACTCTTGCTTCATATATAGCCATTTACAAAATGGATTCCCTCATCCCTCATCAAGAGAATTTGAATTTTCTATGAGTGACACCTATTCTAACCATAAAACAAACTATTAAATACAAGTGACAGCTAACTAGCAGTCCTAGAGTCCTAGTACAATTAGGAGTACAACTCCTTGTTATGACTAAACCACCTTATCTAAACATTGAGTGCATTATTTGATAGCTGCAACCTCATGAGGTCAAATTTGATGAAGCCTCCCATGTTGTCACCTTACTGCTGATGATAAACGCTAGAAATTAGGGAACATGTTTCCCTATTTTTAGGTTTAGGATTTTTTAAAATTAGCACGTGGGACAGAGCCTTTATCTTCTCATCCGTGACATATTTTACGAAACTGAAGGAGGTTTTTGTATTAAATTTTGTCTAGAACAAAAACCTCTCTTGGTTTTTTAAAAAACTTCTCCAGCTGTCCAGAATCTGTCCTTGAAAAACAGGTGTAAAACAGGAAAAATCCGTTCTCTGAAATTAGGGTTTCAAAGAAAGCTTAGTATCTCCCAACTGATAACACTTATGAGAAAATTGAGATAGGTTATTGTAGATGGAGAGTTGATGAAGACAAAACTCCTTAAAAATTCCAAAATACCTTTTCCTGTGACTAGAAACGGATCTTGAAAAAGACTACTAAAACCAGAATACAAAGCTTGGCTTTCAGCAGTTTCATAGCGCAAGTTTAACCATAAATTGTTCCCACCTCATAACAAATTTGAAGAAACTGAAAGAGGTTTTTGTAGTTCCGTATGTTAGGAAGAAACTCTTTCAGTTTTCAAAATTGAGTTCTCAGCTGCTCAAGAACCCTTCTGGAAGTTGACTAGTAAAAGCAGAAAACAAAGTCTTTTATGTAGAAATAGGCTTTTTTAGTGGTTTCAAAGCACGCTACGAAAACTCCTAGTTCAGTGATTTCGTAGCGCAAAACAGGCTTTTTACACTATTTGCGCTACAAAAACGTGGATTCGTAGCTAATTTCAAAATTTCTTCAAAATGATGTGAGATATGACTTCTAAACACATGGTGAGGCTTCTAGGACATGGAATGAGGCTGTCAAACTTTATTTGGAAAAGAGAATGACACTATTGAGATGAGATGACTCAAAACCTATTATAAGACTATGACTAGAAACAAGGCAAATTTTCCAAAGTTTAGAAACAAAAATTTTAGGGTGATAACACAGATGTCGTTCTCGCATATCGAGGACATGTTCAGGTTGGAGCCAAAGTGAACCTTCTTTATCCAATTTAGGTAGACTGGTTTGAATTCTGCAATTGTTCCCCACCACTTTCTTGAGGCATGATACATGGAAGACTGGATGGATTTTTCAAGTCGGTGGCAAGGCCAGCTTGTAGGCAATTGCTCCGATGCACTGAAGTATTTAATAAGGTTTGTAGAATTTTGGAGCTAATTTTTGGTAGCCATTTTCTTTGAGCGATATTTTCTTATATGGTTGCAGCCATAGGAATACCTGATCCCCTTCTTGAAATGTGTGCTTTGAACGATTTTGGCCTGCCTGTTGCTTCATTCAATTCTAAGCTTGATGGAGATTATCTTTGAGATGGGCTATCATGGCTGCATAGTTTTGTAGGAGTTGATCCACTGCTTGCACCTTAGAGCATCCAGGGATATGAGAAATAGGTGAAGCTGGGAGTTGGCCATACACTGCTTCATATGGAGTCGTCTTGGTGGTTGCATGATAGTTAGTATTATACAACCATTCAGCTAAAGTTAGCCATTGTACCCATTGACGTTGCTTTTCTGAAGTGAAGCACCTTAGGTATGTCTCCAAACATTTGTTGATTGCTTTAGTTTGACCATCAGTTTGGGGATGATAGGAAGTACTTAGTTGGAGTCGGGTGCCTTGTAGCTTGAAAATTTCTTGCCAAAAGTTACTGGTGAAAGTCGGATCACGATAAGACACAATGGAAGTGGGCATGCCATGCAGTTTCAAGATCTGGTCCATGAAATCTTGAGCCACCAAGTGGGGGTAAATGGGTGGGGTAGAGCACAAAAATGAGCATATTTAGAAACTTTGTCCGCAACCACCATGATGAGTAATTTGTTGCCTGACTTCAGGAGACCATTAATGAAATCCATAGAAACATCTGTACATACGGAGGCAGGGATTGGCAATGGTTGTAAGGTGCCTGGTAGCTTGATTGTTTCTCCTTTGTGGCATTGACACACCTCACATTCAGCTCCAAAAGTAAGAATGTCAGTTTTCATGCCTATCCAAAAGAAATAATGACGAGTGCGAGCATAAGTCTTTTGAAAACCTGCACGGCCTACAATGGGAGATGAGTGCATCTCTGCCAGGGTGGATGTCAGCGATATAGCTACTCTATCCTTGTAGCGTAGAATCTCATCCTTCCAAGAGTAGCCAACTAAGGAATTAGGATCTGCTCTCAAGTTATTAATGAGTTGGGAAAGAGAAGGGTGTGAAAACCATTCCTTGTAGGCTTCTTCAATCCAATCGGATATTGGAAGAGAGATTGATAGCAGGGTGCTTTCATCCTCAAATTGGTGTGATAAAGCATCCACTACTACATTGTCACGCCTTTTCTTGTAAATTATCTCATAATCATATCCCAACATTTTGGCCAGCCATTTATTTTGTTGGGGCAAGGATAGACGTTGCTCCAAAAAATATTTGTGGCTTTGATGGTCTGTACGAATTTGGAAACGTTGCCCAATAAGTATGGTCACCGAGTATCTACTGCATGTAAGATGGCCATCATCTCCTTCTCATAGTTAGATTGTCCCAGATGTTTCCCACTCAATTGTTGGATAGTGAAAGTCGAGGGTCAACCTTCCTGCATTAAGACAACATCAATACCAATACCTGAAGCATCACATTTAATCACAAAAGATTTGGTGAAGTCAGGTAGTGCCAATACAGGAGTGGAACACATGCCCTTATTGAGATCCATAAATGCCTATTATGATGCATCAGTCCAGAGGAATGAATTTTTCTTGAGAAGGTTAGTGAGGGGTCTAGCAATGCAACCATAATTGTGGACAAATTTGTGATAGTAGCCGGTGAGACCGGGAAATCTCCCCAAACTCTTCAAGGTTTTTGGTTGGGGCCAATCTTGCATTGCGTGTATCTTTTTGGGATCCACCTAGACACCTTCACGAGCCACAATGTGGCCCAAATAATAGACTTCTTCCATGCCAAAAGAGAACTTGGACAATTTGATAAATAATTTATGATTACGGAGTAGTTACAAGAGTAGGTCTACATGTTGAAGATGTTTTTCCCAAGTTAGGCTATAGATGAGAATGTCATCAAAGAAAACGAGGACAAATTTTTGGAGATATGGTTTCAGCAAGTGGTTCATGAGGCTTTGAAAAGTGGATGGGGCATTATAGAGACCAAATGGCATGACCAATAATTCATAATGGCCTTCATGAGTTTGGAAAGTGGTCTTGGGAATATCTACTTCTTTCATGCATATTTGGTGATAGCTAGAGTGAAGATATAGCTTAGTAAATAATTGAGTACCATGTAGTTCATCAAGCAGATCATCAACAACTAGCATAGGGAATTTGTCTTTGACAGTGAGCTTGCTGAGGGCCCTAAAGTCGGGACACATGCACCATTCCCCATCTTTCTTGAGCACCATGACCATTGGTGATGAATAAGGGCTAATGCTAGGACAAATAACACCGGCTTCAATGAGTTCCTTGATGATTTTTTCAATTTCATTCTTTTGGGTGAAAGGATATCGATATGGGCGCACATTCGGCAGTTGTGCCCCTGGGACCAAAGTGATGCTATGATCATGTTCCCTTCTAGAGGGTGGAAGCTCTTTAGGTTTGTCAAATACCTGCTGATAGCAATTTAAGACCTATTGCATCCTAGGATGAATATGAAGAGTAGTGGACTCTATGGCCTGGATGGCATTAAACTGGGTGATAACTCCATGATGGCCCTTTTTCAACAACTTTTCCATGCGATGCGAGCTAATGATAGAAGGAGAACGTGCCTGGAGTCCACGTAGGGTATGCATGTGGTCATTATTCTTAAAGCTCATATATAACTCCTGGAAATCCATGGTGATTGGGCCTAGTGTGCGAAGCCATTCAACACCCAATACAATGTCACAACACCCATGTTAATAGCAAACATGTGGGTCTTTAGATAGTAGTCTCCCATCTAAATTTTGATATTTTCGCGGCGGCCTTCACATTTCATTGTCCTCCTATCAACAATCTGGACCTGGAAATTAGAGACTACCTTGACAAAACAATGAACAACTTCGGCAACTCGCTGATGGATAAAGTTATGAGTGTTGCCACTATCAATTAATACTACTACAGGGTGATGTTTAATAAAGCCTCTGATTTTGAGAGTTTGGGGCGTATAAATGCTTGCCAAAGCATGTAGCAAGATAACTAGTTCCTTTGGCGTAGCTGGGAGTTCATTGTCCTGTTGGGTTTCCTCAACTTCGTCCTCTGGTCCCTTAAGGGGTGGGGCTTCCCCAGATGAGATGTGATCAGTAACATCAATTTGAAGGAATTTGGGTTCCTTGCATTTATGCTCGGGTGAGTATTTTTCATCACAGTAGTAGCACAATCCTTGTTTTCTTCTTTCAGCCATTTCTGCTAGAGACACCTTTTGAACCTAAAGTGTTTGGGTAAGGAGCTGAGCCTAGGTGGGGCGTCCCTTGGCTATGGAATTTGGACGAGGCGACTAGGCCGCTAACACACGTTCGACTTTGATAGCCTTTGTGTAAGTGTCCATCCATGTAGGTGGATGGTGCATCCAGACATGGGCTTGGATGACTTCTTTGAGACCACTTATAAAACATTCCAAGTAGAATTTACCTTCTATGCATATGGCCAATGTCTCAAAGGCTGCAATGTAGTCTTTTACTGTGCCTGTATGTCGGAGCTTAGTAAGACGACCCAAAAAATTAGATTCTCTGTCAAAGTGGTCACAAAGAGATTTTGAGAACACCTGCCAAGTTATGTTCCCGGGATATCATTTCTGATGCCACTGCCACCATTGCCATCTCTCTTGGTCCAAGTAAGGGGCTCCCACATGTAGTTTAGTTTGATCATCTCGAATATCATTCAGAATGAAATATTGTTCCATTTGTGCTACCCATATTACTAGATTAGAGCCATCAAATTTATACATGTCCAACTTGGGTGGTAAAGGGTGGGAATGTTGGTGATTTCCATGGAAGTGAATATGATGGCTAGATTCTCCTTCAAGGTCTTCATTAATACCATGTGCCTTTGGATGCAACCCCAACATGCTCATTTTGAACTATGCCATGAATTGTTGCATCTATTTCTCTAGGGCGTGGAAAGAATCCAACTTTTGTTCAAGGCGTTTGATATTCTCATTGGCCATGACTTGAGCTCTGGTTTTTGCCATACACAGATCTTGGTCACTTGTCATCACTTTGAAAAAATTTGGGACTGCCTGAAAATTGAAGCTGACAAGTGAAGGGTACCACTGCGATCAACTTGTCGTCCTAAATATCATCGGCGGCGATAGAACCCCAACTGCTAGATGTGAATGGTACTGCGGTGGTAGAACCTCAACTAGTGGATCTGGTTGTTGCGACGGGAACATAACCCCAATTGCTAGATCTGATCTGACAAATAAGATAATGGGCAATCTTCAAAGAGTCGAGGGAACTATGGTCTCAAAGGAGTGTCAAGTGCTACAAATCGCAATATACATAAGGGTCCAACAATAGTGCTCAGCCCAATCTTTCATGTCACTAACTAAGGAGGATCAACCATACCCTTAGCCGTACTACCCGACTACCCTATCATATGTGCGAGTAATCTCCCCGAGTGTTGTTCTCATTGTACTGTAGCAGTAATACGACCGATGGTTTATCTAAGGCGAGGTTTCAGGTGAGCCTAGGGAGCTTCCAATATACCTAGAGGGTATGTGGAAGGCAGTCCGTGCGTGGTTCTTTCTAATGTGCTACTACTCAAAGGGTTACCCATAGGGGTTACAAGGGAGTCCAACAAGCGTGACCACCTCTTGTATTTCTTGTGTGCATGCTTCCCCAAATCCACAGCTTTATGTACTCAATGACAGATCCCGTGGATTAAAGATGCCGGAACACGTCTCTAGCCTAAAAAAAATTCTGCCAAAAATGGAGGTACCACCGGCCCTGGAAATTTCTCTAACACCACTTGTTATGCTCTTGACCTGCGAAAAATTCCAGAATACTAAATATGCGAAGAAATACTACCCAGAACACAAAACAAAATGAGAAAAATAGCAAGTATTTTATTATTTAGAGATGAAATCAATGTTCACTTGCCTCTTCGAGGGGGCAACTTCTAGCAGAGCAGAGCTCGATTACAAAACAAGACTTGATATTTCTCAATGGGGAGTCTCTATCCTTTATATAGGATTCATACGTACAATACCATGGGTCATTACCATGGTTCTCTCAATACCATCTATCTAATACCATGGCCCGTTTGCAACTAACTGTGGTCCCTTTCTTAAATGCGGGTCAACCAATTACAATTATTAATATGGGCTTTATTGACTCTTTAACTAACTATAACTATGACTCGACCCTATTACATAACTAAAGGGGTTAGGGTTGGACCCTAACAGAGGCTACACTCAGAAGGCCATCAAACATGCAAGCTATGCATTCATCTTTAGTGGTCCACCTACAAAACCATAGGAAAACAACCTCTAGGGTGAAACTAGAAGGCTCCCTGTTCTGCGAAGAGCACTCCAATGCCAACTCAAAAAAGTCAAACATTAGCCCATATGCCTTCACTGCAAGATTCTAGGAAACGCAAAAGATCCACCAAAATGATAACCATCTCGAACTAGAAGAAACCATGACCACAACAAAACCAGGGCCGTGAATCTATATGTCACCATAATCCCAAGAAATAACTGCCCATATAGGGCTAGACTATAACACAATACAAGAGATTGAGGGAGTAAACCATACCATCCCCCCCTCCACCCACTTTCATTGGTCTCCATCTGACGAAGATACATTTGTTGGAGCATGGACGCTTGACCCAGTTAGATCACCGAGGTCTCCTCCATCTGATTCAAAAGGAATATGGCTCTCTATGTGCCTTAGGTGGGCATCAATCCCATTAACACAAAAGTGCAAATTATTTAACATCCTTTTGACATCTTTTGAGATGCGAAGATGTTGTAGTTTTCAACTTGTTTATCTCTAAGAACTAAGCCCAACAATGTCTTCATTTGTTAATGAAGAGCCACTGAGTTCAAGTATTGTTTCTTTTTTCCTCTTAAGTGTCCAGGATTTGGAACCCATCCATCCAGGTCTTCAAGCAATTCTGAATCAGACAACAACTTCCTCTCTTCTCCCACTTTCCTCTCTAATTCCCTTATCTCTAGAAGCACTTATGGTAGAATTACGTTAAAATAAGGTGCCACTAACTCATGAGAAAACAACCTCACACCCTCTTACTAAGCTGAGAAGTATCCCCTTCACCTCTTTTGCTTCTTTGGCTCTACCTTAATGGTATCTCATAATTGCTAAGGGATTGCCTTGAGTCTCTATTGGGCTTACCCCTACTTGCAAAAGGACAAACATACCAAACTCTTTCTCTCTCAAACGAGTTTGGACACCAACACACCAACTCATCACAATAACCCTAGATGAAATGACTGAATTTAGATAGCAAGCCACTTGAGCAAGAAAGGGGTGATACAAATTCAACTATCCGTTTAATTTCCTCCACCATTTGACTAAACCAAAACAATCCCACAACACTAGACCAACTCAAATCGAGCAACCAGTGACCCAAGATACAATCCCTTTTCTAGATTTTAACGCAATAGGTAGAAAGCATAACCCACAACAAAACTCCCCTACCCAAAACACGACAATTACCCACATCACAACTCAAAGAGGACATGCTCAAGCACACCAAGACTCAAGATAGAACAAAAGAGAGACTCAATTTACAAATACAATTGACAAGCGAGGGTCGAAAAATATGTGCACCTAGAAACAATTACCCAAAAGATTCTAGACAAATAGCTAACCCACCCCAACAAAAAAATAAAACAAAGGGAGAAAACTTATTAGGCCGACTCTTTAGCCCACAAGGAGAAGGAAACCACTCTGTTAACCAGTAGTAAATGCAAACATGGAACACCATCTCTACACACCAACAAGTGGCCATCCCAAAGCTCCGCTGCTCCTTGAGCAAATCACTAGAAAATTCCACACTAGGAAAACTCCCTTACTTTTTTGCTCAAATAGTATGCTCCATGAGGCCGAGGGTTATCTTTTACTCAAACAATATGCTCCATGAGGCTGAGGAAAAACCCTTGACTCTCACATTCACCTCACAATCTAAACCACCAACTCTACATGCCATGGCCAAAGGCTCTCAAAGACCCACTCCAAGGTTTTAACTGCATGCCCCTGCATGCGAGACAAATGTCACGTACATCCCGCATTAATTGGGGAAAATTTATTACCCAAGATTGGGTGGTGGACATGACAACCTAGATCCCGTCCTTTCTAAATTAACATCCCTATCAAGAAAACAATAAAATAATTAAAATAAAGCTACAATTTAGTTGACTTTTTTAATTAATAATAATAATAAAATAATTTAAAATAAAATTATAATTTGTTAATTTTATAATTATTTTAAATAAAAATTAAAATATTTTATTACATATTAATTTTTATTAACCATATTTGTTTGGGTTTTCTAATTATAATAAAATTGTGTTTTGGAGTAACAATTTCATTCAAAAACTCCACTTAACTTACTATCATTTTCACTTGGAATATCAAGCATATGCTTTGGTTTTATTTTATGTTTTTTGAAACTCAAACTATTAAAAGTTTTTGCAGTCGTAATCTGATAATATAATTTTTACCTAGACCATGAATTTTAATGGTTTAAAATGCATATCTAAATATATACATTGGTTTTGGGCTCTGAAAAAACCACTGAAACACTCCGTTTCTACGATTTACACAGCTGAAAAAGATAAAAACGTCGAAGTTGAACAGTAAATTAAACATAAAACAAAAGGTGTGTGGTGCAACAAATCCCTGCCCATGTGAATCTGTGAATATTGGTGTTGTGAGAGGGTCTTCTTCTTGTCTCAAATCATAACCCTTCCTAAACTAGATTAAAAAACTATTTAAAAACTTAAAGGTAGAGAAAATAAATTAAAAAATGATTAAAAAGCTAAAAGGTACCGAAAACAAAGGAAACTTGTTCCAAAAGTCAAAGGAAAACAAAGTAAACAGTCTGGATATATTAATATCAAGGATACGCAAAGATGCATGAAACTGGGAAGATTTATGTGCTATTTCCACATCATTTCAATTAAAAAAATCATGAAATTAAATCAATTTGGATGAAATTGCATCGAGCGATAAATCATTGAAAAATTAATTAAGTATATTATATTTTATTAATATAAGTTATTTATCCCCGGATGCGGGTGTTGGCACGTTAGATGGGGTCGAGCCACATGCCCAGCATGTGCCGCCCCGTGCTAACAATACAGTTTAATGGGATATCGCTGCCAAAGGATATTGTTCAGTTGCCCGAGCACTGGGCATTCAATGCTGAGCAGGGTGAAACGATGGGGATATAGGACGCAGTGAATGCTCGCTCTCATCGAGGGAAGGATGCAAGTTTTCAAGGGGAAGGTGAATCGATGCAAGCTCATTGGTATGGTGAAGCTGGGGCGGTGCAGGCGCAGAGGAATTCTGGACGGGTGGATGTTTTACCACCTCAATTCGCAGTCTTGGCATTCCGTCGCTGCAACTCAAGTAATTGCCTCAGGTGGGAGCAACAATTTAAGGGCAATCGAAGTAAATTGGATGCGAGAAGGGAAATTTCTCCCTCAGGCAAAGTTTGCTCGGTGGTTGTTACGCCTGTGTGTGGTTTGTGGCAAGGTCCGCACTGTGTTTGTTATTACAATTCTCTTCAGGTACACGAGGGAGGCAACAGGAAGTCCATGACAAAGCTGCGAGAACGGAAACCGAGCAGAAGGGGACCTGGGCGAGGTTCATCCTCTCGCCCCCCTGCAGCAGATGAGCACCATCACTGCTGCTGCTTCTACTACTACAGGAGGGCAAAAGCCACACCAATTCAAGCCGGGCAGTTCATGGAGGTTGGCAGCTCAAGTGAAGGAGAGCCAATGCTTCCAGCATTCGGCTCAGTCGTGTTCACCCTAGGCAGCTCAAAGGATAAGGCAGGTATCAATGCTCATATTTCAGTTCTTTTCACTAAAGTTCCTGAAGGCAATGATGGTGGAAAGCTACCAGGTTCGGCGGAGCCACCTCCAGAGGGCATTGGTGAGGAAAGTCCTGTGTTGCAGCCACCAATTGAGGTGGGCACCTCTGGGAAAGAGATCCTGCAAGCCCCTTCTCATCCCCTGGAGCCGGAACCTCAGGCCACCGCAAAGGATCCATGGGCCATTTGGGAAGGAGTCCCTGAGGGCCAAGGTTGGAGATATATAGTGGAAGAAGAGCCCGAAGACTGATCCTCCGATGCACGCACCAGCACATGCCTTTCTCTCTCGCCTCTGGTCTAAGCTAAAGGTCTCTGCGGGTATTTGGGTTTTGCTCGCCACTGTGTTTGTATATTTTTAGTTTTTAATATTGTCTTGTTTATGTCGGTCTTGCGTTGGGACAAGGTCCACTGTAAGTTCTTTGATGGACAAGGTTCACAGTCAGTTTTTGATGGAGGCCCCTGCGTGGGCCATCCCGTTCATGTTTAGCTCAGCGCTGTTCTATGTTCTGGTGTAGTCATGTCTTTTTGGTCTTTTGCCTCAGCAAGTTTTGGAGGAATGTTGGAATGTCCTGTAGGTGCTACCCCTGCGAGGGAGCTTTTTGCATCAAGTTAAGCTATCCAAGGTGCCACTGCTGGCCCTGGACAGCCTGTCTCACTGTATGTAAAGTTTACCTGTAAATATAATACAATAGACTAGCTAGCTTTTACCGAGAAAAAAAAATAGTTAAAATAAAAATATATTAATAGTTTGATAAAATAAAATAAAAATTTATGATATTTTTTAATATTTTATAATAATTTACTACTGCGTTTTTTTGCAGTGCAAAAAAAAGCTTGATATATTATATTATATGATCAATATTCAAGATATATATAATATCTATCAATTTTTCCACATTATACAAATTCATCTGGGCATGCATATCTAGCATCTCATCCATATAATGCCATAATCAAAACATATTACAGAAGTAGTCCCAATTCTCATCCAGAAAAAGCATAAAATGACATAGATGATAACAAACAATATCAACCAAAATAAAGTATGCACACGGCATTTCGGTTGCTCAACTATACCATCTGTCCAAGCAGTGTGTCCTTCCGTCCGAAGTGATTGAGTTGATAGGTATAAAGACTAGTAGATATACAAAAAAAGAGGGGATATAGAACTTGCACAGGAAATGGAAAATCTCTGACATCTAATACATTGTGGTTTAGAATTATTTCCATGTGCATATTACCATAGTTACCTAGTAATCCCTTCTTTGAAAGTTCATCAGCTTCTTTGTTCTGTTCTCTGCCTACATGCATGATAGTAGAATTATTGAGTTCATTCCATAGAAGATCAATTCTCCCCAGCCAACCAAGTAGCAAAGGATTATTGATGTTTGCACTGCTCTTAATGTGATCTATAATGATCTTGCATTCCCTATAGATATGAATAACATGGATACCAAGGAAGATGGTAAACCATAAGAGGCTCCATAAGGCCATTGCTTCAGCCTTGGTATTAGTGCCGCTTCCCCCATGCCAATGAGTCTTGTACGTTAAGTCATTGGAAATGGCAATCCAAAAACCACAACCACATGTATTCTGTTGCACAACACCATCAAAAAAACCCATTGGATATTCCATCTGTAGCCTTGTCCTCTTGTGTTGAGATTTTTTGGAGCAAGATTCTATAGAAGTGTGCAATGAAAGATCAGATAAAGTACTTTCAAATACCTTATAGAAATATCCCGTGGAATTCTAAAGATGTATTTATTTCTCCAATTCCATATATCCCAAAAAAGTATAAGTGGTATGGATCACCAAACTGTCTTCTGTATACTCCACCACTTCAAGAAATCCACAATATAGTCATGTTGAATATATGGAAAACCGATATGAGATGACAACCTTTTCCATACCTGAATTGTATGTTGACACTTGAGGAACATGTGATTGTTATTTTCCTCTTCCATTATGCAAATAGAACAAACACTGGGTCCCTGCCACTGCCTCTTCTGCAAATTCTCCCATGTGATATTTTTATTATGAAATACCAACCATGTAAAAAGGATGATTTTGTTTGGGATTTTGGCCTTCTAGAAGGCATAAAAAATATGTTTCTCCCTCTGCTGAGTATCTACAATACAGAAAGAGAGATATGTATCAGAAACAATAATGTTTCCAACCTTCATCTTCCCTATCCAAATTAGATTGTCTTGTTTTCTGGCATGACATATCCCAAGATGTTTCATACCAGCAACAATCTGGTTCCATTCCTGGTCCCATTGCCCAAATAGACCCAACTCCTGAGCATTTTGCAAATTGGGCATGGACCCCTCCATTGAGAAATGGCTTGACTCCAGAAAAAATATGCCTCTTCCATTTAAGAACTATATGAGCCCCTCAGAGATATTACAGTCGTAGCCAGCACCCAGAATATGATCTATACCAATGAGGATTCTGTGATCCAATTCCATGCTCCATGCCAGATGTTGTAGAAAGATATTAGCAACTTTGTGAAAGTTGATCCACATTGCTAATTCGTGAATGGATCCAATGGAGCCCTTTCAGAACCAGAATAAGAAATCATGGTCCTTTAGATATTTATATATCATAACACGACTCTATGATCTAGACCCAAAAATACCCCTCCATAAGGATTTGATCAATAACGACCATCCAAAATGACGTATATCTAATACCCCCAACCACCCATGACCTTTGGCAATGCAATAATGGACATCTGAGACAAATGATATTTCTTATGCCCATGACTCCCCCCCATATAAAGTTAGTCATAATACGGTTAAGATTGTGAATGATGGTGGCAAGGATATGATAAAGATGTGCCCAGTAAACCACCATTTTATTAAGGAAAACTTGGGTAAGGATGGCTCGACCCTAGTGATAGACATCTAAATTTCCACCCCGATATCCTCTTAAAAAATTTGTCAACAAGTCATTGCCAATCAACATTTCTATAATTACAAGATTTGATATGGTATCTAAGTACTTCATACCATTTCCCGTCTCCTCAGCTCCTAGAAAGATAATAGACTTATGGACATTCATATGTAAACCAATGGCATTATCAAATTTCCTAAAAATATGAAAAAAAACACAACCATACAAATCAATTTAATTACATTTCATACTAAGTATTTATATTTTTATGATGGAAGTTTCATTCAATACTAAATTATGAATTATGAATTCTTTGAGACTCATTTATGATAAGTATTGCGGATTTAGAACTTTTGTTTGAAATAACCAATTTGAAAATTGTTCTCTAAAATAACATTGAATGTAATGTGCACAATTAAAAATGATTATGATTAAAGTAAAAGGAATTGGAAGTGTGTACCCCGACACTTGAATTGCGTTGCTAAAAATAACATTGAATTTAATGCACAACTAAAAATGATTATGATTCAAATAAAAAGAATTGGAAGTGTCTACTCAGGCAGTGGAATTGCTTTGCAAAAAATAGTAGCTAGAATTCGGGGATTTTTTTTTATTTTCCACTAACATTGTTTGAATCATGTTTTTACAGTGGAAACAGATTCATCATTATCAAAAACTTCTTGGGCACCCAAAACCTTGAAGTTGATAACTCTCCCTTGGATTTACAAAAATCCCTACCCTATTTTATCAAAATCTTACTAATTTTTTTTTGATGGTGGAAACAGATTCAGCACCACCAAAACCCTGTGCACCCAAAACCTTGAAATTGATAACGATACCCTAGATTTACAAAAATCCCAACCCCATTTTATCAAAATCTTGCTAAAATTTCCATGATTTTCGGGATTAAAAAAAAAAAAAAAACTACGGCAAAAGGGTTTGAGCGAACAATAAAAACTATACGGTATTTATTTATTTTATTATTATTATTATTATGATTTTCAGCAAGAAAAAGTCGTCTATTTTATATTATGTTAAAAACCATACATAATTATGAAGGACAAATAGTCCTCATAAGCCCTTTGATTTCCAAAATTTCCACAACAAGACTACATGCGGTCAGTGTTTTAAGATTCGGCCGACTCGGTCCGAGTCAAGACCTCACCGGGTCGACTCGGGCAGTGAACCGGTTTAGCTGGCCAAGTTATTACCAAGCCAGTGGAGTTGTTAAACAACTTGGCTGGCTCGGTAATAACCTGACCGGCTCGGCCGGGTTGGATGACAGCG
Organism: Pinus taeda; assembly: GCA_000404065.3. Classification (NCBI taxonomy): domain Eukaryota; kingdom Viridiplantae; phylum Streptophyta; class Pinopsida; order Pinales; family Pinaceae; genus Pinus; species Pinus taeda. Next base: position 90,669 of record APFE030756043.1, read on the forward strand.
GCCCGTGAATTAAAAACAACGATTTTATTTTAAATTTGTTTGCTTTTGGGGACTCCAAGGTTTTCAGGATGATACTTTAATCGTTTTTTGTCCCTAAATAAGTTTATCTTGCTTGATCTTGAGAGGTTTGCTTAGGTGGTATCACATATGTAGTAGAGATTCCTTAAGGGATAGCTTCATTCTTCTTCAAAACCTTCCAATAGGTTCTTTGCCCCTTTCTTAAAGCAAACCTAACTTTGTGGCCCCAACCTTGGCCCTCCAAAGATGAGCATTGAGCCTTGAGTTGATTCCACATGATGCTACACCCCTTGATGAGCCTCCAAATGCTAAAACACTAAACTTAAAAGCTTGGACATTGGACTATTTGATTATATGCCCAAATGGACTGAAGATGCCCCTTGGCTGGCCTTGACCCTATTTTGGTGGATGGTGCCTTTGATGCCAATGCTTACCCTTAGAGGTGCCATGTCACTCACATGCTTGAAAAGGGTGACATAGGGTCTCTCCTAGATGACATCATGGTGGAGGATGCACCTTTTGAAGATGTACACATGCACTTTGGGACTTTCTTGGAGTGAGGAACACTCTTGGACCCTTGTATTAGTTCCTTAATGACTTACAATCTATTTTGGAGGATAATACCATTTCTAGCCTCCTTGTTTATGTGTTTTTGTTTTGATCTCTATATCATCATCATGTATGTATTGGACAGTGCACTGGGTGCCATTTTGATATAATGGATATATTCATGAGCCTACTTTGATCATATGTTGTTTTCTATCTATATTCTAATGTTGTGTGTTTGGAAACATGAATGAAAATCTTTACAATTATGTTTTTTTATAAAAAAAATAAATATTTAATGTATTGTTTACAACCACCAAGTCATTGAAATCAAGCCGACCGAGTCAATACCAAGTCGAAGTCGAAGTCAGGGTCGACCCTCAGCCAAGCCGGAGTTTTAAAACATTGCATGGGGTAGAAAATATTCTACATACATACAACTAAACTGTAATCTACAATTTGCATCAATTGTGGAACTAACTTCTCACTGTCATAATTGCAAAATTATCACAGATTTTCAAAGAGATGCTATAAGCTCTAGATATGTCTCAAGACATTTACATATTCTGAAAATCACTACCATACAGTAGAAAATCCTCATGTGTTTTCTTTACAGTAGTTGATACAAAATTTGTACAAAATTTTAAACAAAAAGAAAAAGAAAGAGGCCTTTTTTGAACTTATCTATGTTGGAGTTCTGCCTTCTTTTACAGTCTTCAGAGTCCTATCCCGGCAACTTTAGCCTTTCTACATCTATCTCGTCTTCTCCCATTTTGATCATGATGTACATATCTTCTTCTGTGGCTATTAGTCCTTTCTTCGATAAATCATCTGTTATTTTGTTATGTGTACTCTTGATGTGCTGAATGGATGGGTTCTGAAGGGAATTCCATATGTTTTTTATCCATCTCATCCAGTCTTGTAGGGAGACCTGTTGGATATTGTGCTTTCCATTTACATGATCTATTAAGCATTTGGAGTCCACAAAAATTTGTACTCGAGGGAAATCCAAAAACTTAATAAACCATAATAAGCCCCAAAGAGCTACAGCTTCTGCCTTCATGCCTGTTCCTTCTCCTCCATACCAGTGTACTCGAAATTCTTATTCTTCTGACATCTTTAAGCAAAAACTGCTCCCACATCTTACTCCTTGAGCTGCCCCGTCAAAAAACCCCACTGGGTAATTGTTGATCTGAAATTTTTCCTTCTCTTTCTCTTTTTTTCCTTGCTGTCTACATTCTGATTTGCTACAACCCACTGCTCTATGAGATCATATATTGTGTTTTCCCCTCCTCCAAATGAACCAAAAATCACTTGGTTCCTTCTTTTCCAAATTTCCCAAAAAACAACCAAAGTGAGCAACCTTCTGCATTTATTCTGATTGCTCCACCATTTTAAGCATTCCTCTATTGAGTTAAACTAGATAAAAGGAATCTGTAGCTTACTGGCGAAATGTTTCCAGATGTTAATAGATTGTGACAGTGTAAAAATAGGTGATCATTATCCTCTGCATTTTTCCTGCACAGATAGCTTATCCCAAGACCATAGTGGTTCTTTTTTTGTAAGTTTGTCCATGTGAGATTCGTGTTTCACCACATTAGCCAAAGGAAAATTACAATTTTTATTGGGATATTAATTTGCCAGAAGCTATAAAACCAACAATCTTCTATATTCTGAATTTCCTTCTGGCATATTTTGAGATAACAATCTGTCACCTCTATTTCTCATGTATTGTTGTTTTTTCCAGCCCATGCAATATAGTCCCCTTTTCTATCATAACATATCCCCGCGTCCTTTAGAGTTTTAACAAACTGTAGCCACTCCTGTTTATACTGATCAACAAGATTCAGTTGGGAGGAGTCAAGCCAAATTGGAATGCTGCCATTCCAAGCACTGATCAACTAACTGAGAACAAAAATACCTCTTATGTTCAGATGCTAAATTAATTCCATTGTCCCTGGTGGCCTCTCCCCTACTCCTATAATGCAATCTTTCCCAGCAAAATTCTGTTGCCCGAACCAAACACCCATGTGATATTTTGAAATAGTATATTCTTGACCCTTCTAAAGCTATTCCAAATTTGTGATCCAGCTTTTTTCCCTATCGCTCCTTGTCTTAACCAAAAGGAAAACTCCTTATTCAACATGTATTTAGATCGAATTAGCTGAATAGCGCCAACAGCAAAGAGAACACGCCCGTTAAAAATATACTGTCAATCCGTAAATCAGAGAGATATATCTATGTGTGTTTCTCAAAGGCCGTTTACTCTTTATTGAAGCGCCATAGTTTAAATATAATGTCAATCCGTAAATCAGAGAAATATATCTATGTGTGTCTCTCAAAGGTCGTTTACTCTTTATTGAAGCGCCATAGTTTAACAAGATCTAAGAGAAGACACATACTGAAACTAATCCCATTCTTGTGACAAAAAGGAAGAAATACCAAAACAACCAATTCATTACTTCTTCCTAATTATATAATTAACCTTTAAATATATTATTAAGTAAATATAATAGAAACCCGCTTTTATTTTTTGGAATAACATTTCTTTGATCATGTTTAAGAATCATGTGCCTAATTTTTGAGAAAATAACATAATACAACAAATACATTAGCGATCTATATTTATAGTAACTATAAATGGTCAACATTGACATATATTATTAATAAATTAATTTATGAAAAATTACAAATTTAATTTTTTATAATAAAAATTATATAAAATAATTATAAAATTGTGTATTTTTCATTTTTTTAAATATTATTTGAATTCAATATGGTAATTCGAAGATTTTCAATATCAATAAAATAATTCCACTGCATTATAATTTTATTTAATATTTAAAATTTCAAAGTTTCATTTTTGAAGTGTTTGCTTCCTTGAATTCCTTTTCATGGTCTTGTTTCATGTTTTGCATGGTTCTTGCTCTGGTAATAATGATTGTGGAATAATCCTATTGGTAAAGAAACAAAAACAACATGTTCATTGTTCAGTGGAGCAAAAGCTATTCAAAGTAACGTACGAGTTGATAACATTCGATGGCTGTACATTATCAACAAGGAAAGGTGGTGTGCTTAGATAATAAAAGGATGGAAATCAGAAAGGTTACTTTATTTATTTTTATCTTTTATTTAGTAAATTAATATTAATACGCTGATGAACTTAATCTTTTTGTGTGATTATTTTGTTCCTCTTATCCACTAGAAGGCTCCGCTGTACCAAACATAGATGATCAATAGGTAGAAACACATCACATATACAGATTCACGGCCGCACACTCGACCAAAGAGAGGAGGACTCTCTTTTTGCCTCATGAGCCCCTGTGGAACGTAGTCTTTATACCGGGTCGGGACATTCCCACTGACTTTATTCCGTCGGTCATTTTGATAACAAATAAATGACAAATTTGTCAATCAAAACCTAGGTATACAGGGCTTCTCTGTCCACCCTACCATTCATGGCAGTTCGAATTCTCTCAAAAACGTAGAAGAGTTTGAGGGAGTTCAGTTCGAATTCTCTCAAAAACTACAAGTTCGTAGCAGAGTTTGAGGTAGTTTCTAGTTTGAGAGCATAAAAATGGCTTCTTGTGTCGTACTATGCGGCGTTAACCCCCGCAGAGGGCGCATGAGGAAATCCATATCGCTTGCAAAGGTATCCTACTCACAGACTCCCCCGAAAGCTCGAGTACCCAACTAAACATGCATGCATTCGAATGTGAATTTTTGAATGTGCGCTTATATATGATTTTTTTCTACTATGTCTACCATTCATTTGGGAATTCAAGGACCATGAAGTTTTAGTTTATTGCTAGTGATTGCAGCACGTTATTGTGGTTCCTTTCCATAAAAAATTGGTGGTATAGTAGTAACGACCTTCGTCAAATATTAGTAAAATAGTCCAAAAAGGAAAGATTCACTATTCTAGTGACTATGGAAAAGAAAAGACAGGAATTTTGTGAATATATCATAGTAACACGGGTACGGGTATGGGTATGGGAGAGCAAGTGTCACGCTCCCAACTCTTTTTTTCTTAAGTTGAGCGGGTGCGGCACCGCCTAAATGACTCACCGTTTTCATGGTTAAGTGTTTTACGAACTACGCCTTCACTTTCATTAATTTTCACTTATTAAATTATAATGTGCGGAATAACATTATAACATCATGATAAACATAATCAAGAACAGCAACAATGCATATAATAAAACTCTTTTATTATATAAAGATATTTTACAACATGACCGGGAGACTAGCTCGACCCGCGTTTACAACCGGGCGGGCGCCCGCCCATGCAAGAGCACACGGCGGTCTGCCCGAACTGCAACCGAAACCCAAGAGCGTTTCACCGTGGGCACACCGTGCCAACCGCGCAAACCCCGACTTCAACCTCCGAGCGTTCCACCGTATGGGCACTCCGTGCCAACCGCGCACGCCCAACACCAACTTCACCAACGCGTTTGCTTCCACCCACGGGCGGACGGGTCGCCATGCCTTCACCCGTTCGTTTCACCCGACGGGCGGGCAACGTTCACCCGCGCCGGAGTTCAGCCTACCCGCGTGCTGCATTCAGTTCGTCGCACCACACCTGCCTTGCCCGGCAGTGCGGGCGCATTCCGTGCGGCCTGCGGTATCACCCTTCCCCTCCTCGCACTAAGACTTGTGCGTTTGGAGCTACGATGATCCTTGACCGAAAATGCGATGATCTCCAACCAACTTCCATTGTTAGTTTATATGCGTTGTAGGAGGGGGCGTTCGCCCGGCCGACCTCCACAACTCGTCGCCCACGCCACCAATTGTTGCCTTCGCACATGGTCGACCCGCCCTCCGTGCGGGACCGCCCCACAAACGTGCTCCACACCCAACCACTACGTTCGTTGGCTCGCCCATGAGTCGCCATCGTCTCATGGTATAAACACATGAACGCCTCTCTCATACGTTCGTCCATCCACGCGTGCGCATGAGTGGCATTTCGCCGGTACTTAGCCGATTTCTTCACCATGCGGAGGGCGCGCGCCCAGGCCGCAACGCTAGGGCGCTACATCCTCCCCCACTGGAAATCATTGTCGCCCTCGACAATCCTGCACGCCTAAGTACTCTTCGCTCAAATCTCGCAATCTTCCTCTTCCATCTCCAAAGTGAGTCCTCCGATTCCCAACTTTCCTCTTCCGGTGCTCCCTTCCATCTGACAAGGTACTCCCGTTTCTGGTGGCAACCAATACCTGTAGTCCGATAACTCAGTATCTTCTTCAACTCCAAGCCTGGTTTGTCCACTATCCCAGCTGATCCTCTTGGCGGTTCAGCTCTCTCTGGATGGTCTAAATCAAGCCTGCATCTCTTCAACTGACTCACATGAAAAACTGAATGTTTCATGTGCATATGGTGCGGAAGCTCCAACTTATAAGCAACCTCCCCCACTCGCTTCTCCACACGAAATGGTCCCTCATACTTCCGTGTCAATTTGGCGGCCGTCCCCTTGGTTGGCTGAAACTACTCCCCGGTAATCCTGAGAAACACCATATCTCCCACACTATACTACACATCTCGTCTTCCTCGATCAACATACTTCTTCATTCTCCTTGCAACATCGTGCAAGCGCAACCGTGCCAACTCCAAGGTCTCCTCCCAAGCCTTCATGAACTTCTTCGCATGAGGACTCCTCATACGACCTATAGTCTCAATGGTGTGCGGAGCAACCGGCATCTGTCCATTTACCAACTCAAATGGACTGTACCCCGTCATAGAACTCTTTTGAATATTGTAGCTAAACTAAGCAATATCTAAGAGTTAAGGCCAATTCTTCTGATCAGCCGTGACATAATGTCTCAAATAGTCCTCCAGCAATGCGTTGATACGCTCGGTCTGCCCATCTGTCTGCGGATGGTAGCTCGAACTCATTAGAAACTTTGTCCCAACTAACTTGAACAATGTCGTCCAAAATCTCCCTGTAAACTGGGTATCTCTATCACACACGATACTCAACAGCATCCCCTAATACTTCACCACGTTCTTGAAGAACAGCTCGGCAGTACGCTCAACTCCACAAGGTACCTTCGTCGGAACGAAGACAGCATACTTGGAAAAACGATCGACAACGACCATAATCCCATTATACCCCTGAACCTGTGGTAGTGAGACAATGAAGTCCATAGAGACACTCATCCATGGCCTCTCTGGAATAGGTAAAGGCTACAACAGTCCCCCTTGCCTCTGATTGTCTGATTTGTCCTGCTGACAAATGATGCATGTGTGCACATACTCCCCCATCTCCTCCTGCATCTTCTCCCAAAAGAACCCTCTCTCCAACAATGCCAAAGAACGACGCTGCCCTGGGTGGCCAGCCCATGGAGAATCGTGGCAGTCCTTCAAGAGGTGCCTCCTAAGACCAGATGTCTTTGGAACATAGAGTCAGCTCCCAAAGAACAAGTAACCATCTCGTAGAAAGAACCTACATGTCTTTCCGTCCTTTATCTGCTTCACTATATTCTGCGCTAAAGTATCGGTCTCCACACTTTCCTTTAGTTTGTTTTGCATCTCTTCCAACATATGAATCCAACTTCTACTCCTTGCTGCCCGGTCTTCTCCCTCCAATGGTGCAAGCTGTCCCTTCCTACTAAGGGCATCTGCTAACGCATTGTGTTTACCCGGTCTATACTCAAT
>APFE030756043.1:97931-113865 GCA_000404065.3 Pinus taeda
AAGCTTCGGTTGTGATGCAAAATAACTAGCTGCAACGTTGTCAGTCTTGACAACAAAAGGCTTCCCAATCAAGAAATGCCTCCATAGGTGAAGACAATGGATGATAGCAGTCATCTCCTTCTCATGGACCGGATACCTTCATTCTCTATCCTGCAACTTCCGACTCTCATAGGCCACCGAATGCCCATCCTGTATAAGAACCCCTCCTATGGCAAAATCTGAAGCATCTGTGTGCACCTCGAACGGTCTCCCGAAGTCACGCAACTTCAGTATCGGTGCTGTAACCATCCTTCTCTTCAAATCATCAAATGCCTTTTGACATTTCTCCATCCAACACCACTTCTTGTCCTTTTTTAGTAGGTCTGTCAGTGCCGATGTTACCTTGGAGTAACCTTCTACGAACTTCCATTGGTAGTTGGTCATGCCCAAGAACACCCTCATATCATGGACATTCTTCGGTTCAACCTAGTCTTCGATAGCCTTCACCCTGCTCGGCTCCATCCGTATGTACCCCTGTCCAAAGATGTGCCCAAGGAACGGTATCTCAGTCTGAGAAAACACACACTTAGACTTTTTCAAGAACAACTGATTCTCCCTCAGTGCCTCGAAAACCATCGCCAAGTGCTTCTTATGATCCTCCATGTTATCACTATAAACCACTATATCATCCAGGGATACCACCACGAACGAGTCCAAGTACGGTCGTAGGACATCATTCATCAAAGTGTAAAATGTCGCAGGAGCGTTACATAACCCAAACGGCATAACAAGGAACTCAAAGCTACCATACCTTGTTACGATTTCGGTCTTCTTCTCATCTCCTTCAGCAATCCGCACCTGATAGTAACCATGCCTCAAGTCTAGCTTGGAAAACACTCGGGCCTTCGCAAGCTTTTTGAAGCAATCATCAGCCAATGGCAAAGGATACTTGTTTCTCACAGTCTGCTTGTTCAATGCACGGTAGTCAGAGCACATCCTTAGCTCATTGCTATCCTTCTTTCGCTGGAATAATACCGGAGCTCCATATGGGGACCTTGAAGGTCTAATGAAACCTGCATCAGCTAACTCTTTTAGCTGCCGTTTCAATTCCTCCAACTCAGGCCCTGATAAACGATAAGGTGCTTTCGCCGGGGGTTCCTTCCCTGGTTCAAGCTCAATGCTATGGTCCACCGCACGCCTTGGTGGAAGCTTCTTCGGAAGCTCATCAGGCATCAAATCTGCATATTCGGAAAGTACATCAGAAATCTCAGTTGAAATAGGTGTCCCCACTTCATCACCGTCAACTCCTTTGAACATCACCGCATATGTCTCCACGTCTAATTCCTTCATGGCTCTCTCCAAACTTAGTGCAGAAACATGCTGCACATTGACTTCCCTCCTTTGCCTATGTGTGGGCAAAGTCCAAGTTCGTGTCTGTCCAACCAGCACCACCTCATCACAGAAGGGGACAACAATAGACTTGTTTCCCTTCAAGAAATCCTGTCCAAGTATTACATCGAAGTTGTTCATCTCCATCACCGTGAAGTCCAACTGACCCGTCCAGTCTCCTATCTGCACCGGCACTTCGTGTGCCAAACCCGTCACCTTGGCCTTAGAGTTCACTGCCTTGACCTCCATGTTGGATGGAAGGATCGTTAGTCCGACATCTCTAGCCAACCGTGTCATCATGAAGTTATGGGTGGCCCCTGTGTCCACAAGAGCTTGAGTGGTCTTTCCACGAACCATCAAGTCTACGAAACCCAGACTGTTCATCCATGATTTCTCCATAACCTGCATACATTTCCGTTCTCTTCGCTTATCATCAAGCCTCTTCAACCCTGAATTAGCTTCAACCGCAGCTTCAACCATCTGTGAACCTGCTCTGATACCACCTGTCACGCCCCCAACTCTTTTTTTCTTAAGCTGAGCGGGTGCGGCACCGCCTAAACGACTCACCGTTTCCATGGTTAAGTGTTTTACAAATTACGCCTTCACTTTCATTAATCTTCACTTATTAAATTATAATGTGCGGAATAACATTATAACATCATGATAAACATAATCAAGAACAACAACAATGCATATAATAAAACTCTTTTATTATATAAAGATATTTTACAACATGACCGGGAGACTAGCTCGACCGGCGTTTACAACCGGGCGGGCGCCCGCCCGTGCAAGAGCGCACGGCGGTGTGCCCGAACCGCAACCGAAACCCAAGAGCGTTTCACTGTGGGCGCACCGTGCCAACCGCGCACACCCCAACTTCAACCTCCGAGCGTTCCACCGTATGGGCGCGTTGTATCAACTGCGCACGCCCAACACCAACTTCACCAACGCGTTTGCTTCCACCCACGGGCGGGCGGGCCGCCACGCCTTCACCCGTTCATTTCACCTGACGGGCGGGCGGCGTTCACCCGCGCCCGAGTTCAACCTACCCGCGCGCTGCGTTCAGTTCGTCGCACCACACCTGCCTTGCCCGGCGCTGCGGGCGCATTCCGTGCGGCCTGCGGTATCACTGTTCCCCTCCTCGCACTAAGACTTGTGCGTTTGGAGCTGCGATGATCCTTGACCGAAAATGCGATGATCTCCAACCAACTTCCATCGTTAGTTTATATGCGTTGTAGGAGGGGGCATTCGCCCGGCCGACCTCCACAACTCGTCGTCCACACCACCGATTGTTGTCTTCGCACATGGTCGGCCCGCCCTCCGTGCGGGACCGCCCCACTAACGTGCTCCACACCCAACCATTACATTCGTCGGCTCGCCCATGAGTCGCCATCGTCTCATGGTATAAACACATGAATGCCTCTCTCATACGTTCATCCATCCACGCGTGCGCATGAGTGGCGTTTCGCCGGTACTTAGCCGATTTCTTCACCGTGCGGAGGGCGCACACCCGGGCCGCAAAGCTAGGGTGCTACAAAAAGTATTCCACGCTCCTGGGTTTATAGGAGCTTGGGAGCTGGTAGGAAACGTTCCAAAATTGTCAAAAGTTTTAACGGATATTTTGGAGCTTTTCGGGAGTTTCACTACAACAAATTTTGACCTTTCTGGTACCTATTTTGATCATATTTTCACCTTTGGCGTACTTATTTTGAGCAGAGAAGGTACCATTAGGTCACAGGATGGGCTTTGTAAAGCTACAGAGACGTGGAGATGTAGCAAAGGTTTCAACAAAATATAGACAGTTTCCAGTCATTCCTTGACAGCGTCTGTCATTCCTTGACAGCGTCTGTTGCAAATCTTGGAGTTCAACAATTGCAAATAAGTCTACTATCTTGAAGCTTTAATGATAAGATTCAACCAATTACAGTGATGGTCAGAAAAAGAAAGAGTAAGGTGTTAGTTAGTTTCATTTAATAAATTTCCAAACTTGAATTTCGAATTTGAATATAATATAGTAATAATCAAGTAATAATAGCCTTTTTGTTGGTTTGGGAGTTCCCAGTGTTTCTTTGTTGGCAAGGAATTTCATTGGCAAATTGTTAATGAATTAATATTTTGATTTTTTTTTGCAGTGTTTCATAGTTCAATCTTTTACATATATCATTGCAAAATGAAATCTGCAAAATGAAATTTGATGAACAAGTTTTAGATAGAAATAAATAAATTATTTTATATTTATTTTAAATATATATAAATTTTAATATATTATATTATTCAGCGCTCAACTTGACAATTCCTATAAATTTGGACTAGTTTTTAGCTGTTCCCCTGTACCCGAAGTATCCCGTACTTTATATTATCCTATTTGAACTGTCAAAGCTCTCTGCAACAATAGTTTATATCTTTGAAAGCTCTGCAAAATATGCACATTTTATTATGTTTGACATAGTCATTCACTAGAACGAAAAATAGGTCGTTGTGATGAATTTGCGGCTTAAATCGATCGAGAAGAAGTTGCAGCGGCACGGCCTGTGGGAATTACAAAGAAATACCACAGAACAAGCAGCTAGTCAGTTGGCTCCATAAGACAGGCATAAGGTATAGTATTACATTAATGAAATTAGTTAAGGGATTATTCAGTAATGTTATATAAATATAATTTCAAGTTATTTGTATTTTACTCCGTACAGAACCGAAAAAGAATGAGAGCTTGATACCTGAACTGAACAGCCTAATGCAAGCGGAGGATTTTTAAAATCTCAAGACAATACCAGGATCGAAAGAAACATTAGAGCCTCACAGACGATACCAGTGTTGATTATTAGATAATTACCATTCAAAGCGAAAAGCAAAAACTTGCCTACCAAAATGCATTTCTTGCCATCGCAGGAATCCCAACCTGAAATGTAGGGAATTCAAACCCCAGGTGCGGTGCTGAAGCCGACAATATCAATATCTCTTCCAGCACCAGCAACTGGCCCATTGCTTATTGAGTTGCAAGTTGAATTGAATTGCCTACCTTCATCCTGCAGAGGCGAAGGTTGAGGAATCATCTCTCCAAGTGAGAGATAATTACCAAGACAGTAAAAAGTGGCTGAAACTTGGATAAACAAATTTAAATTTTTTTGTAGGGACAGTTTGAATTATGTTTTTTTACGGTGAAAATGGATTCAGCATTATCATATGATGAAAATTAATTCAACACATCAAAAATTTCTGAAGCACTTGACAATTTTTACTTAAATTTACAAAAAATCTTACCAATATTTTTCAAAATATAACAAAAATTTCCATAACTTTCAGTTTTTTAATTATGATAATTCAATTCTAATATAACGTTAATATAATAAATGAAACCAGTATTTTGTAGTTTTTACGAGTTTGTGTATTACCGGCTAAATAGATATTAGGCAATCATGGTGAAAGACATCATAAGACTATCTATTTCTAATTGCAGAATCAAGATTCATTTGATCAAACAATACATCTATATATTTAGATAACATAAAGCCATTGGTTAGAAATTTAGAGTTCTCACCCGTTACACTCATCCAGCTCCAAACCGGCTATATCTGCAACGCGTGATAAGGCCTGTCTCCACTTTTCAATGGTGATAAGGCTTGTCTCCTTTTCGAGATTGTACAGGGCTTTAGAATACATTCCATCTTTGCGCTTAGTCACCCACGGGAATTTTCTCAGGAATCGGGCAAACCGACCTCTGCCACGCCTGCACCGAAGATGAGTGGGCTTAACGTGGTAGAATATTGGGATGATGGGAGCACCCGACTCCAACATCAGGTGTAGCTCCTCAAGACACCATGGCGATTCTGCATATGTGGGGGAAAATATCGCTATATGGACTGACGCTGTCTTGATAGCTCGTGCAATTTGAGGAGCCACGTTTTCCCCCACCTCCAACGCGTCCTTGTCCAGAAAGGCTCGGAGTTTACAGTGTTCAAAGAGATTGCGAAGGTGGCTCGCGAAGCCTTTTTTACAATCCGGCCCGCGGTGATTGATGAATATATCGTAACGGTAACCGCTGTTGCAAGTTGCAGTGGTTGCAGAGGAAGCTAAAGTCTGATCAGTCATGAATTCTGTAAGAGATAAAGATAAGATGATGAACGGAATCAAATTGATGGGGAGTTAAACGTACTTTTGCTTCTCGCTGATCTTTTTTTTCGATCAGAAAAAACTCTTTCTATTAAGAATAAAGAAAGTGATTACAACAAATAAAACTTAGTACTGTTAATCAGATAAACTTCAATCAATTACAACATAAAACTTATATTTCGACTGAAAACAGAGTATGTTAATCAGATAAACTTCAATCCTATATGTTTTCATTACTTAGAAAGCCCTGTAATCATTCATTAACACAGGAAAGTGAAAAATGGTCATTCATACGAAACTAATAATTAGATCTAAATACCTCCAACAATCCAGAGAAAAGTGATCCAGGAAAAAGTGGAAAGTTGAGAATACAGGGTACCGCAAAGTAGCAAAAGTAGCAAAGTAGGATAAGTTGCAAAGTAGCTAATCTCTATGCCTCTATATAACACCGTTGACTTGTCTGTAATGATTAGTTAGTTCAGTCATGAGATTCTGCTAGACTAAAAAAAATTGGTTTGTGAACTGGTCCAGTGTCAACTGATTAATTCAAGAATAGACCAGTTCAAAAATAAATCTAATCTTGATTAGCCCGATAGGGCTTCCTATTTCTCTTCCTTCCTATGCATCTAACTTCTTTGTCGACACTTTTTTGACATCTGACATGGTTTCCTACTCTACTTTTTGAGATCTGACATGGTTTCCTACTCTACATCTGGCTATAGTCATGCTTGACATCTGTGCACAAATTTTAAGTCACGTATCTGCGCGGAATGAGGTCCAAGTTCATTGCATCTCTGGTCGTCCCTCCCATTTCGTGTATATGCTCAATGTCTCTTCTCTTCCCTCGCCTATTATTTTTCTGCACAGAGACGTTGCAGTTTCGAAACCAAAAGACACACAACCTTGACACTTCAAAAATAAAATGGAAGGAAGGTCTCCCAGCAGCACAATTTGGAGCAGGTTGCTGAGAGAAGAAGAGAATGATGAATAGGTCAATCAACTTCTCGCACAGTTCGAAGATGAAAGTGCATTGCAACTTAATCTCGATTCCCACAGATCAACCAAACCCTTACATTCACCGCTGAATTCAGATGTTGGAGGCTTCGACTCCGCTGGACTTGACAATGAATTGGCCCGTCGATATTCCAAGCTCAAAGCTCCTCCTCCTGCAAAACCCCAAATTGGTAAGTCCAACAAACTCCAAATTAGAGAACCCCAAATTGGTAAGTCCAACAAACTCCAAATTAGAGATAAGAAGGAAAGTAGTGATTTAGAAAACGGCATAGATAATGACAGAGGGAAAAAGAATGATCTAGAGAAGGATCCAGATTTGGTTGGGAACGCTAGAGAAAACGAAGGAATTGGCGGGAAATCTAGGGTTCTGATTGATGAAGAAGAGGAGAAAATTTTAGGGCAAGAACTTGCGTTGAGATTGGCGGCATTGAGATCTTCTTCAGGTGCCAAAAATATCGTAATTAGTGAGTCCCAGAGTTTGGCTGAGCCACAGGAAAGTCAGGGGATCGATTCCCGTGAGACAACAGTAGGAACCCAGAAAGAAAAAATCGGTGATTCTGGAGAAACAGGGTTTGTGAAGCAAAATGAAATTGATTCTGAAGAGGAACAAGTGCAGAAGCTGCTAGCTTCTGTTCAGGATTCCATTAAGCTTGAAAGGAGTAGGGTTTCAGGAATTTCTTCTTCTTCGGGTCGGTTTAACGATGTGGGAGAAGAACATGTTGATGATGAAGAAAGAATCTCAGAATCTGAGGTAGAGAATATTGTAGAGTGGGCAAAAGATGCAGCTCGTCTTGGGTTTGCTGATTCCGAAGAAGAGGAAGATGATGATGATAATTATGAAGATGTTAATTATGAGGATGAAAGCGATCACAGTGAAAAACAGAGTGCGGGAACAAGAAAGGCCAAGAAATAAGTAATACATCTCTGTGTATGTATTTATTCGGGTTTTGCACTGGTCATTGTTTTCAAAAGGGATGTTTCATGGTTACATGGGAAGAATTATGGTACCATCTGCTTTCGTGGTCTTAGTCGCCCATGAAGTGAACTGTCAGGAGCGGATCAAAGTTACATTCAGCTAAAATGTATGGAAAATGGGTGTATTGGTTTTATTTATACCAAAGGTAGCCAAGAGATTTGAAGATGTACTGGATGTTCACCTCTATGTATGTTTATAAGAGCAGTTGCACCACTAGCGTCCTGCTTTGTATTTGATTTATAGGAATTTTTGGGGTTCTCGGAATTGTGCAAATGTATTCGATCAAGCATATACTTGTATTTCCACTTGGGAGTTGTACTTGTAAGGTACTTCTATGACTGCTTGGTTGTTAAGATATTGGACTTCTATCTGGCAATTTTGCAGCAATTTGAGGTTTTCTTCTTCCTATTGCATAAAAGCTAAAACTAATCAGTTCTGTGACTATGTATTTGGAATTCAATCCCCTCCTAGAGGCAACATTTTAATACATTTAACTTTGACTCTGATGTTGCAACTCATCCTTTCTGTGGCTTCCTTGCAATGAAAAATAAGACACCTGTTGGGCTGAGTTTCCACCTTAAGGACTATAGTTTGTGTTTGTCAGCCTTTGCAGCACTGTTTTTCTGTGAGATCAACAGATCAACAGCGGCGTATCTGGGGTAGGTTTCCATAAGAGATCTGCGTAAAGCAGTTACTTGGCTAGGTTTCGTTTGAGGACTATAGTCTATAACTCATTAAGGCTTTGGAGTCTGGACCACTGGTTTTCTGTGAGTTCAATAGCAGTTTAGTTTTGCTTCTGTTAGCCTTCTAAAATTCATATCGCTGCTTCACAGTGAAAAAGAGATAAGAGATTGGATGCTATTATTGTGAGTTGCTATGGATCTATGCCATAGGGTTTGAATTTCATTATTACTTGATTTTTGTATGAAAAAATCGTATATTTAATACTCAACCAGAATATTCATCAAATGAACTGCAGTTGTAAATGAATCCAATTCTTCTTTTTCTTTGAATCTGTTCTTTTCTGTTTTTGGCATCCAATTCTTCTTTTTCTTTGAATCTGTTCTTTTCTGTTTTTGGTATGAAAATCTTTGTGAAACATTTTTATATCCAAATACTTTTGGGTTTTTTGGGATGTATTTATTATTCTTTTCCTAGGTACAAATGCATTTTATCGGTTTTAATTTGTGGATATGGATGACTATATAATTATGAAAAGTTCCTTTATGACACTGGCAGTTTCTGGTGCATTACAATTTACAGAATTAGCTTCCCTACTTATAGCTGTTACTTTTCTTGATTTCAGTGATACAGACCAAAAAAATGTACTTTTCAATTTTGAAAAATCTTGGATTAGGCAGATACTTCAATTGCACTGGTTTGTTTGGTTCTTTGCATGCAATGGAAGATAGAGATAGATTTGATGCTCTCACGTGGTGGGAAGCATATGGCGGCATGAGACTTTTGCCAAAATTGACAAAAAAAGTTCTCTCACAAGTTGTAAATACTTCTTCTGCAAAGAGGTATTAGAGTACCTACGACTTCATACATAATGTGAGAAGAAAGAGACTTAATGAAAACTGGGCAGAAAGCTTGTTTTATGTGCACTACAACTTGAAGTTGTTGAGTCATTATTGTGATTGGGTTTATGAGGATCCAACATATAAAATTTGGGACAACCACCCAGATGATGATAATTTGGAGGATGGAACTATACATCTTGAAGAACTGAAGCAGAGCTTATGAGAGATGAAGATGAAGCCATGCCACAATTCAATCGTGACATACAATTTTGAAGATGAAGCCTTGTCAAATTAGAGAAATTCAACAATTCTAATTTAATAATCCTATCTGCCTTTCTTTGTACCTTTTGGGACAATCACTAGTAATATAATTAATCCAAAATATATTTATCTACATTATAAATTACAAAAATCTTAAATCTAACCACTACATAATATATTAATAAATTTATATATTATAAATAAAATTTAATTAATTTATAATATAGATTATATAACTAATTAATACATTAAAATCGCAAAATCTCAAATATAATAATTATATAATATATTAATAAATTTATATATTATAAATAAAAATTATTTAATTTATAATACATATTAACTTTTATAAGCATGTTACTCATTTTTATATGTATGAATTTATAATTTAAAAAATAATTAATTTTATTATTTGAAATCGTTTAACTTTAGAAGAACCTATAAACTCCCGTTGATATCTCCTTTTAACTTGCGTTGAAACCAACCGTGAGTATGTCGACGAGGTAGCGTCTCTTCGTCAAATTGTTCGAAACTGACAGATTTCTACACAGTATCTCCCGTGATCCAAACCTTTCATGCTGCAGGCACTTAAACCGTTGACGCTCATTTCAAATTTTCATTCTGCCTCCCCTGCCCGTTCTTAGTCATGTTCTCTGGTTGCATTCCCGCAACTCTAAGGCGTGAACTCTGCTTGAAACTTCCAGGGAAATTGTTTAAGAGTGAAATTGCTTGAATTTTCCTCCGAGGAGGTCTCTGCTGAAGGTATGTGTGAAGTTCTCTTTCTACAACAAGAAAATGTGGGAGGGTTGCTATTGGCTGTGGTGAACAATGTTTTCTCACCCCAAGCCCGCAATGAAAACACCGACCTTCGGTGTGATTAAAGCTTTTAAATTCGTCTGAATTTGAATCTCCGGCTCAAATACGATGAACCCTGTGAATTTGAATCTCCTGCTCAAATACGATGAACCCTGTGACATAAAAGGTGATTGTATAATTTCGCCATGAAATTTTGTTTTTAAGGTTTTAATAATTTTTAAAAATGATTCAAATTTAAAATAATAAAATCACCATTTAAAAACTTAAGATTCGCATATAAAGTTGGTGTAAAAACTGAATTACCTCAAATTTGGTTTTAAAGATTTATGAGGGGATCGTAGGATTTAATATTCTTTGTAGTAATTATGTATCAGGGAATTATTTCAAAATTAATCATGGTTTTTTTATTTATTTTTAATTAAATTAATTAATTAAAATAAACATGTAAGTAGTGTATATGTTCAACCCAATCTGTTTATAGATTAGATTAAGAATTTTGTGAAATATTTTTTTTAATGCATATACTTAATTTTTATTTTTTTTTTAATAATATATTTAATAAAAATAATAAAATAATTTTAAAAAATTATATTTTGTTAATTTTTATGGTTTTTTAATGTCCATAATGGTATCATAACTTAGTGTTTCTCTTAGGATTTAAGGCTCATTAATTTATATAGTTGCTTTGGTTATAGTAAAATTGTGTTTTGTAGTAACAATCTCATTAACACCCGCAAAATGTTCAATTAAAAAAAAAAATTACTTACTATAGTTTTCATTTGGAATATCAGTGATATGATTTTATTTTATTTTATGTTCTTTTAGCATTCAAATTCTTTGAGATTTTTGGACATTTAGATCATAAATTTTAATTGTTTAAAATATATTTTTGAATATATATACGACCAAAATACTCAAGTTTTGCAAATTATACAATCAAAATAAAATAAACACTAAGTTGTATTTTGTATGTTTTACAAATATTCTTCCAAGACTTCTTTAAATTTGGACACTAAATGTGGAGTTGCAGCTCCCAGCAAAATAGTGTCGTCCGCGAAAAGGGTATGATTGATGCTTTTGGCCCCTCTAGCTATGCACAGGCCTGCTATTTCTTGATCGTGTTGCTTTCGTTGAAGATAGAAACTGAGGACAGCGGCCTGGAGAACAAAAAGGAGTGGAGACAGGGGGCACCCCTATCTCAGCCCTCTAGAGGCTTTGAAGAAGTCAGCTGCCCTTCCATTTACCAATGGGGCAATCCATGGTTCCGAGATGCATGCTCTAATCCACTTGATAAAGCTTGGACCGAACCCCATTTTTTGCAAAACCTCAAATAAAAAGCTATGTCTAACACGATCAAAAGCATTTGCAAGATCTAGTTTGACAACCATACCTTTTTCCTTTCGGTGAAGACTGGAATGGATCGCTTCTTGGACCAACACGAAATTGTCCACCAATTGCCTGCCTTGGATAAAACCACATTGATTGTCCGGGATGATTTTGGGGAGGATCCTTTTCAACCTGTTGGCTATCACTTTAGTTATGACTTTGTACCCAATATTTCATAGGGAAATTGGGCGAAATTTGTTGAAGGAGTTTTCTCCTTTCTCCTTAGGAATGAGGACGAGGAAGGCTGAGTTTGTACAACCACCTATCTTTTGATAATCTTGAGATTTCTGTATCATTTTGTAAAGTTCCTTCTCTACAATTTGTCAACAGACCCAGAGAAACTTGGGCGTGAAACCATCTGGCCCCAGGGCTTTGTTCGAGTCCATTGAGAAGAGTGCTTCCTTAACTTCCTGTAGCGTGATTTTTACTTCAAGAGACTGGTTCATTATGGAGGAGATCATATTAGGGACAACATCCAACAGGGCAGCATTGAAGTCAGCTCCTGATTCTTCTCTATACAAATGTTCAAAATGATCAGTAGTTGCATTTTTTATGATGATAAAGTCCTTAAAAACGTGATTATCTTCCTTTATTTCGTTGATAGTGTTACAACCTTTCCTGGCTTGGGCTTGTTTGTGGAAGAATGAGGAGTTTCTATCTCCAGATTTGAGCCAGAGATTTCTGGACTTGAGCCTCCAGAATTCTTCCTCTGCCAAACAGGTCTTGTGGAAGCTTTGCTAGAGTTTGGCTTCCTTTTCCAACTCAACCTTAGTGATTTCAGCTGTTTCAATATGCAGGTGCTGTCTTTCTAACTCACTTTGAATTTTTTTCCTTTCCACTGCAGGATTTGGTAGGGCCTTGGCCCAATTTTTCAGCATGTTTTTTACCCTTTTGAGTTTTTCCTACCACACAAAGAAAGCTGATCCATTGACTGGCTTTTTCCAGCACTCTCTGATCTTGTCAATAAAATCCTTTTCTTTGATCCACAAGGCACTGAATCTGAAAGGAATAGGCCCCAGATCCTTAGTTGTCAACAGTTCAAGACTTATGGGTTTATGATCTGATATGCTACCGTGGAAGATGTGCGATCTAGCTTCTAAACCATGGAGAAGGAAGTAACTTTGCAACAAGAATCTATCCAGTCTTGCCGCTATGTGCCCTAGGCCAACTCTTTTGTTTGACCACGTGTACTTGCCAATAACGAGCTTAATATCTATCAGATCCTAATCTTGCATGAGATCATCTATTGATTCTCTTGCCGAATCTCTAACAATACTACCTCCTCTTTTTTCTGATGAGAGGACGGTGAGATTCAGGTCTCCGGCAATGATTATGTTTTCCAAGTTTTCTAGATCTGCCAAACTTTTGATGGAGTCCCAACATGACTTTTTTTCACCTGCATTGTTAGGAGCATATACATTTACCAGGAAAATAGTTTCCTTAGATTCTAGGTGTTGTAATTTTAACAAAATCCAATGGGTATTTAGGGACTCTGAGATAAGAGAGAACTTATTTGGATTCCATAGCGACCCAAGACCTCCCGATGCTCCATGGGCAGAGGTTGCTTTTGCTCCGTCTTTTTTCCAAAATTTTCTGCTTGCTTGGAGGAAAATTGAGTCCTCCAATTTAGTCTCCTGGATGAGAAGAATGTCCGGGGTTTCCAGTCTTATTAGGCTATTCATAGCTTCTTCCTTGGCTTTGGAGCCCATTCCCCTACAATTCCAGGAGACTATCTTCATCATTTACTTTTACTATGGTGAGCTCCTTTGGAGCTCTGAGTTTGAATCCTCTTCATCTTCGGGGTTTTAGCTAGGAGTTTCTCTAGTGTTCGTTGGCTGCCCTGGAGCTTATCTTTGTATGTCTCTGGATCCCTTTTTTCCTTTGTTGACATCCTGCCTCTCGTAGATCTTCTGGGGGTAGACTGTGATTCCCCTATCTCCCCTTCTTCCTCCGATTCCTTGGACTCTTGGGTGTCCTCTTCTTCTTTAGACAGCTTCTCTTTGGGTCTTTCTAGAACGCTTTTGGATTTGATCGGAGAGACTACATTTGGGATTTCAGTCTCTTGCGTAGTCATGATATCAAATCCAAGGATCTCAAACATGTTCCCTTGGCTTTCCAAAGGTGGGTTCTGAGATTCCGCTTGGGGGACTTTGACATTGGTGTTTGCATTCTTCCTGAGTGAAGTTTTGGATCTTTTTGCCTGGTTCCATCCCTCGTTTTTCCCTTTTTCTTTTGCCCCTTTGGTTGGGCAGTCTCTGGCGAAGTGGGCATAGACTTGGCACTTCCGGCATTTGAACGACAGCTACTCATAGTCTAATTTTTGAACATGCGCCCACGGACCTACCCTTATTTTGATGGCCTCTGGTAATCCGACCTCTAGATCTACCTCCACACAAATTCTGGCGCAGTCATACTGATCTTTATTGTTTGCCTTGTCTATGAATTTCACGAGGGCGTTTCTAATATGCTTCAAAGAGTCCCAATTCCAGCAGTGGACAGGAAGATTTGGGAGCCTTACCCACACCGGAACCGTAGAAGGCACATCCACCGCCGGATCGAAATCTGGCGTCCATTTGTTTAGATACAACCCTTGGGGGCCCATGAAATAGGGGCCATTTCTGAAGATGAGATCCTTATCCTCTTTATCAGTAAATTCAAATAAAAAATATCCTCTTCTGAGGAAGTAAGAGGTTACCTTGTTCTTTATCAGTGGAGCCCAATTCCTAGCAACCCAATTCTCTGTTGATTTCGGGGAAGGCTAGAGACCTGTAAATTGGCCAACCAAAGCGCGATCCGCCAGGGATAAAGCTACTTGAATTGGACCTTCAGGAGGAAGAGCGATCTCGGGGATGTCTTCAAGCCTTTTCACGAATTTGGCGGCTTCCACAGCTTTCTTCTTGGGCAGAGAGGCCAGGAAGGATCTGAAGGCCTCAACAGCGGAAGGTGGAGAAGGGGAGGAAGGCCCCTGGGGGGATCTGGCTCCTCCATGATGATCCAGCACAAACCCTAGCCAACCGCAGTCAGAAGCTAGGGCCTTCGGTGGACAAGCCCTGGAAGGCCGTAGCCAGAAGGAAGAGCCCTCGGCGGACCTTCCCGCAGCGGCCGAAAGGAGCAGGATCGGGCGCGCATGCAGATTTCTAGATTCGCGGGGTGCGGACCTCGTAGGTTATAGCAGCGAGCGGTCGCGCGCAATAACTCCAATCAATCTCCCATGATATTATTTATTGCTATCATTTGGTATAAGATATTTTAAAATTGTTGAAGTTTTAATAATATAATTATATAAAATAATTTTAAAATGGTGTATTTTTCATTTTAAAAATATAATTTGAATTTAATATGATAATACCAAGATTTTCATTATCATTAAAATCATTCCACTAATAATTTTCAAAGTACAAATTTCAAAGTTTAAAGTGTTTGTTTATTGGTATTTCTTTTCATGGTCTTGTTGCATGTTATTTAATATTTAAAATTTCAAAGTTTCATCATTTTAAGGGTTTGTTTATTTGTTTTTTTTTCAATTCTTGTTTCATGTTCATATATCAGTAATACATTTTATTTATTTTATTTGAAATAATATTATAAATAATATAAAAAATTTAATTAGAAAAAAACTTTAATAGACGATCGAATCAAAACCAGGGACCGGTCCCGAAACCCAGATTCAATTAGCCCCCGAAGATTTCATCAATACTTGGCCTAGGAATTCATAGGCACACAAACATCTTTATAGTGTCTAAACGAAGAGAACGCAAGGAATCACTGGTATCACAGCGACAACGTATCTTGATCTTGCCCTAACTATGGGTTCTCAAAAGTATAATCCTCAGCCTTTATAACCGGTGGCCTCTAATTTTATTTAATGGGTAGGATCGAAGGTTAATCCCCAAGCGGAGCAGAAAAATATATAAAGCGGTGATTTAGTTTCTCATCAGTTCGTAAGATAAACTAAAAAGTGGGCAAGTTGAGGGCCCGAAATTAACTTTTGCAAGTCGGATCTCGAGGATAGGATCCCGCGGTTTTCGGGTTGTAAAGACAACCAAGGGTTAAGGTTTGTGTTTAAGACACAATCGAATGCATTGTAGACCTTCGGTTATGTGGGCCCTCGACTTCAAGAACTTACGGGTTCGGTGATAAGCAATACTTATGACATTTAGAGGACCCAAGAGAACCTCTGAACTTTTTAGTCTCCATTTCGAGTTTTGTGGGCACTGGTTATCCAGAGTGCACCTCTGAGGACATTTAGATAGATTGGGCAGATTCTGTGTACTCCTTATTGGACAGAATGTTTTGACAACAACCTTGTTGTAGTTTTGTTGAGTCAATCCTGCTCTCTGTTGAGTGTTCACAGCACTGGTGTTGCTGTTTTACAATATGTACTTTTTCTTGACTAATAGAAAGCAACACTCTTCCTTGATAAAAAAAAAAAAAAAAGAAAAAGAAAAAAAAAAGAAAAGAAGATAATTTATAAAAAGAA